>PCFV01000208.1:0-44188 GCA_002812785.1 Phytophthora litchii | reverse complement strand
ACATTGTGGATTTTGTTTTGCCGCGCCGACGCAGTACATGCGTACATTGTGTGCGATAATGACGAGTATTTCCACGGCCACATCGACGGCCAGATCCTGCCTGCGATGGGATCACCCTCAGACATTTCCTCGCGACAGTTTTTACAGATCACCAACGCGCAAGGCACAGGTTACGCTCGTAGCACGAAGAAGGAGCTCGAGTTCATCTACAGTGTGAGCCGCAAGACCGGTGTACTGATGGATCCCGTGTACTCTGGCAAAGCACTCTTCCACCTCATTCGAGAGCTGAATGAAACGCCAGAGGTAAATGTAATACCGCACTTGAAAGTAGCGATACCTTTGCTTTTCAGATTAACATTCGCTACGGTTTGTGCTTGCAGAAATTTGTGGGGAAAAACATCCTGTTCGTGCACACAGGAGGCCAATTCGGCATGTACGACAAGGTGGATGCACTCCAGGACATCGTCCGACAAGATCAAGTGTCTCGCTTTGTGATGGAGTAGCGTATATGTCTTCCTCGGCACCTCCGTGTGTCAGATAAAGCTAATGAATGCCATTGCCCATTGGTCACCTGCTGATAATTGCAATTACTCATCAATTCGCTCGCATCTTGCTGGTCACTTACGGAGATGCCGCGCAATCTTGTCATTTTGCATCAATGCAAGCGAGTTGCGCTGGTTGACGTCCTATCACCCGATTACGATTTTGAACTCATCGTATACTCTGTATCCGGAGGTGATGCGCTGGTGTATAATCGACGCGCTTTACGTGGATTTACTTACAAATATCAAGTCATTTGGTCCGGCTTGCTGTTGAAGTGCCGACATAACCGCCCTTTCTTTGTCTTTACGTATACTGCTTGAAGCGTCGTACGTATACCTCCAGTTGACTCCATCTCCATCCCTCCTGAGCCATGGCCAATGCTACGCGCTCCTCACTTCTCAATTCTCTACGATGCTGGCAACCAAGACGTGAGTCAAGATCCCCTCCTGCTCTACAATTGCCTCGAGTCTAACGCTTTGCTTGTGACAGACTGCAGACTGCTGGACTGACACGCACACTGACCAAGCGTGGCCTTCGCTTTGCAAGCTCCGTGTCGACCGACGAGACGCCGTACTACGATGTGGTAGTCGCAGGAGGAGGTGTCATGGGCTTTTCGACCGCCTACCACTTGGCTATCGCTGCCCCCAAGTTGAAGATTGCTGTGGTGGAGAAGGACCCTTGCGTACGTTCTACTTCTCTTTGTTACTTGCTGCATTTCGCTAACGTAATGTCGCTCTGGTGATGCAGTACAAGTACGCATCCGCCATGTTGTCTGCTGGTGGCATCCGTCACCAGTTTTCAGAGACAGAGAACATTGAGATGAGTCTCTATGGCACCGAGTTCCTGCGCAACATTGGCACGAACATGAAGGTGGACGGTCATGATGCCCCTGATGTGCAATTCGTCGAAGGAGGCTACATGTTCCTTGCAAGTGAGCGAGGTGTGGATGTCCTCCACCAAAACTACGCTACACAAAGGGCTTCAGGTGCCGAAGTGCAGCTGCTGGACCCAGTGGCACTGAAGAAGCGCTTCCCGTGGATCAATACGGAAGGCGTTGAGCAAGCCATCTTGGGCATAAAGGACCAAGGCTGGTTTGACCCCTGGGCGTTCCTCAATGCTATGAAGCGCAAGAGTGTGTCGCTGGGTGTGGACGTGCTGGAAGGCGAGGTTAAGCACTTCGATCTGGGTGGACAGAACCAGATTGAGAAGGTGCACATCGAAGTGCAGAACTCACCAGAATGTGGCGATATGCGCTTCAACTCGGTCCGTGCTGGTGTCGTGGTGAACGCTGCTGGCTGCTGGTCGAGTAAGTTGCTGGAAGCTTGCGATAGCTTCGACTACCCAGTGAAGCCTCGCAAACGCTCCATGTTCGCATTCCACTGCGACGCGGAAGAGATTTGGAAGGGTGATGCAGCAACTCCGCTTGTTGTAGACCCCAACGGAGTTTACTTCCGACGTGAAGGTTCCGGTGGTCGATTCGTGTGTGGCTGGTCACCTGAACCGGAGGACGACTACGACGGACAGTCCACAGATGAGTTAGATTTCCCAGATCATGACCATTTCGAGGAGCAGATTTGGCCCACTATCGCTCACCGCGTCAAACACTTCGAGGCAATCAAGGTTCTGAGTGCATGGGCTGGTTACTACGACTACAACACCCTCGACCAGAACGCTATCATTGGTCTGCATCCGGACGTCCCAAACATGTACCTCGTCAACGGATTCAGTGGTCACGGTTTGCAGCAAGCACCTGCCGCTGGCCGTGCGATTTCCGAGTTGGTTGTGGACGGAGAGTTTAAGACGATCGATTGTTCCCGCTTCAGTTTTGACCGTGTGCGCGCCAACGAACCATTCCTAGAGCAGGGAATTGTGTAGGTGTAGAGTACCTGAGTCGAAACAACCATGACGCTTTTCAGTTGCAGTACGCGTCGCGCAACCACAATAAAGTCTAAGATTTTTAATGGCGATAAATACACAGGGACGTTTTTGACTTGCTAGCGTCTTGTGGCAATGTCCAGGCATTGTTTTGAGTAGCTTCGCTGAGCTCTTGTACCTCTGTAAGCCGTGCGTTTACCGTATAAATTACTTGCTTGTACCCGGCTATCTCTTCCTTTCGTAGTCGTGCAAGCTCCTCAGCGCATCGCTTACCGTCACGAAGTTTCTCGGTGCGCAAGATGAGCTGTGCCTCACGATCACGAGCCGACTGTGTGTATTGTGTAATCAACAACTCATGCTTATCCAGCAGTTCGGCAAATTCTGTTTTGAGGGCCAACAATTCCTCAGTTCTTTCATCCAACGCTTCTTGAGCTTTGCGAGCAGCCAACGCCGCCACATCCCGTTCCTTCATAGCTGCGGCTTCTCGTTGCGCACGTAATTTACTCTCACTCTTTGCTTCTTGTAACTCCAGCGCTGTTCGGTGTTGTTCGTTCCCCCAACTTTTCTCCTTAAGCCGGTCTAACTCCTGTTGCTCTAAAGAACGAGATCTATCAGCCGTGACAGCTGTGAGCTGCTCCTGTAGAGCAGCCTTCTCATCCCTCATCGTCTGTAGCGTTTCCTCTAACTTCTCAATCTTCCGATGACACTCTGCCATCGTACCTTCTACATCGGTCGACGATTGTCGAGTATTCAGCAGTTCTTGCTTGAGTGCTTCCACCTTCACCTCGTGCTCTCGTGCGATCTGTTGCCACAACTCTCGGACACGTTTAGCGTCGCTCTCTGTGCGTTGCACGAGCTGATCTCTATCTGCCTTGAGTTTCTGAACCTCTTCAGCCACTAACTCAGCCTCTGTAATAGCGATCTCCTTCTTCTCCAGCTCCTTCTTCCACTTGGTCTCCATCGTCTTGAGTTCCGCCGCCAGTGTCGTATTCTTCTGAGTAGCAGCATTCCTTCCCAACACCGCCATCTTGTGCATTGCTACCTCGTCCTCAAGATCTTTCTCCAGTGCCATTTGCTTGTCCCGAGCTTGTTGCGCTGCCTGAGCGCTACGTTGCTGTACATGTCGTAGTTCCAGCTCTCGGAGCTGCGCCTCGTTTTCTAGAGTGGCGCGAGCGGCGCGTTCCTGCGCCAATCGACGTGTCAGGTCCTCCACTTCGACACGTAAAGCATCCCGTTCATCTTGCAGCCGTCGTGTGAGTTCCGGTAAGCTCCCTGAAGGGGGCGACGTCGATATCAAGGCGGTATCATCCATAATTGATACACAGCGCCAAAATTTGAATTTGAATAATCCGTTACAAAGGGAAAATGATATGGGTACAATAGATCGATTTTAAAGGGAGTTGCGGGGAGTGCTACTTCTGATCTGAGCCGTTATTAATACCACGAGCAACACACAGTGACAATGGTGCACCTTCGAGTCACGGCACCTCAATCTGCTGGTTATACAGTTGTTAATACAATGCAATTGAAGGGGAGAGAACACTCGCGACCTTTTTGCGGTGTACAAACCTGGATTTGTGGACTTAGCGCTCTGTCGGGATTCCTGTTTGGTTATGATCTGTGCGTCATGGTGGTCGCGCTACCACTCATCCAGAAGGTACTGGCAGTTGATGATCTTGGAATTTCGGCTTGATGTTGAAATTGTTGTTATTGAATGTACATAGGATTTCGCACTTTCGACAACGTCGGCCCAGAGTGTTGTGAGTACGCTCATGCTTGGTGCTGTGATCGGTTCGTTGGTTGGAGGTGTCGTGGCCGATTGGTATGAATGCAACGATGAATGTTGAGATTCCTGGTACTGACGGATGCATTTATGTAGGATTGGCCGCAAGCCGGCGAACTTGATCACGGCTGCGCTCTTTTTGGCAGGATCGCTGTTCATGACTTTCGCGGGGTCGTTGCATTCGATGTTGATCGGCCGATTCATTGCCGGGTTGGCTGTCGGAAGCAGTGGACCTTGCGTCTCGACATACGTGGCTGAAGTTGCCCAGCCAAAGACTCGTGGTGCACTGGTGACGATCAACGAGGTGTGCTCAACAGACATTTGTCAGTCATGTGCAAATTGTTTAATGATTGTTATGATGTCAGGTCATGGTTTGCTTCGGTTGTCTAGTTTCGGTCGTTGTGAGCTCTTCTTTGCAAAACAGCGAGGTATAGTTGGGGAAAACTTGGTAGCAGGTATATTAGTTAATTGACATTTGTTGCTCGTTGACAGAATGGCTGGAGAAAGATGCTAGGAATGACACTCTTCCCCCCAATTGTTCAATTGGTACTGTGCTATATCACTAATATCAATGCCCATTGTTCTCAAATTAATGCGTGACTTGATGGTGTTATTGTCTACAGATTGGAATGCCGTTTCTGCCGGAATCCCCTCGGTGGTTGATATCGGTGAATTGAGTATTGTAAAGTGGATTCTACGCTAAGCCAAGCTAACAATGATTCTAACTGCAGAAATACCGAACAAAGGAAGCGAGTGCCGTCCTGAAGCGGTTGCTATATAGCGATGAAGCATCACAACAAATTATCCAAGCGCACCTCGACGTTGGGGTACGTTTACGACACAGCTATTCAATACAAATGTGATGTTAACGCTGCTTGTTTTGCGTGTAAATGCAGATGTTTCATGAAAGCTTTTTCCACGCAATGAGCGAGTTGGTGACCGACGAGCTGACTCGAAAGTATGTTTTGAAGTCGCTGGTACACTATATCGGTCTAATGAATGTTTTCTTCGTGTTTTAGGCGCGTCCTATTTTGCGTAGCCATTGCGTTCTGCCACATCTTGACAGCAGCGAACGCAATGCTGTATTACTCGAGCTACATCCTAGATGAGCTTCAAACCGGCAATACCCATCCAGTGTCCCCCCTTAGCAAGGAGATTTGGGTGGGTATCGCCAAACTCGCTGGCGTTTGTTCAGCCGTTGCTGTGGTGGACCGTGTTGGTCGTCGGCCACTGTTGATCATCGGAACTACAATGATGCTGATCTGCCATTTCACATTCGCAGTTTGCTTCTGGACCCTGAGCTCGACGCACTCGGAAAATGTGCAGACAATTGGGGAATTGAACCTCTACGTGTTTATATTTGCCTGGAATCTGAGCTGGGCACCGCTGATGTGGGTCGTGTGCTCCGAGCTACTCCCTGACGAGTTTCGATCCATCGGAATGGGTCTTACGTTCGGAATGTTCTGGTTGGGTAGTGCAGTGGTAAACCAGACACTACTCTCAGTCTTTCAAGCATTTGGGACAGGAAACGCCTTCATGATTTACACCTCACTCACAACTGCTTCACTTTGCTTTGTCTACTTCAAGGTGTGGGCATTGTCGGTACTTGTGTTTACCACTATATCAATCTAACGACGTTTTTCGTTGGTGTGTAGGTTCCAGAAACTACAGGACTCACGTTCGAGCAAATCGCTCTACTTTTTAACGAGCGAGTAGCTCATGCTAATCGAGGCAGTGCAGTGTAGCATATACCAAAGTTACTACCTTTCATGATCGAACAAATCAATTCATGGGACATTATCCCATATTTTACAGCATTTTACACTTTCGATGGATGTGGATGGTGTGTTATCGGCTATGCAGCAGCAGCTCGAGGAGCTAGAGTGTATGCTCAGTATGTTCCCTGACGACCACGAGATGGAGGTTGATTTGGCAGCCAAGGCAGCGCTCGAGGATTTTGTCGCAGAAAACAACGAAGACGCTCGACCAGAATGTCGGATTACGTTCACGCTCTTTTTCAAGGTGCTGGGTATGAGGAATTCACGTTATACTCATACTAACTGTTGTGTTCGTACTACAGGATCTACCTTTTGGTCGTGAGGTACCAACTTTGATGCTGACATGTCCTGTAGGATATCCCGACGTCGAACCAATGGAGTTCGAAGTGAAGTGCCCTCAACTCCCACGACTGGAGATGGAGAGATTAAACAAGGAACTGGTTGAGTTAACGACGGCAGCTTGTGCTGCTCAAGAAGTGGTGGGGTTGCAATTGTACCAGCAGATGCATGAATTTTTATCCCAAGTGCAGTCCAGTGCAAGTTTTGATGATCAAACTCAAGAAGTAGTTCCTGCAGAAGAAAACTCAGTGCCACTTGTGCTAGGTCGACGTGCCATTTACTTTCACCACATCATTGCATCCAACAAACGGCGTGTAGTGAAGGAATGGGCAGTAGAACTCCAGCTTGGTGGCTTCAGCAAGATTGGGTGGCCTGGTGTCGTGATTGTCGAAGGTGCTGAGCCCAACGTGCAGGAATATGTGCGTCGACTGCAACATTTGCGATGGAAGCAGATCACAGTGCGCGGTGAGCAGACTGAGGAGATACGAGAGGGGGATTTTGACAAGCTGAGGCGACTGTCACGCAACTTTCATGAATTCCCTGAGAATGGCATGTCGGACTTGGCGGCAGCATGTCGAGCTGCTGGACTGGAGGAGCTATTCCTCACCACCATGAAGATCTACAATAAGTTGGATGACAAGGAAGTCGGTGAAAGACTGCAAGCTAGTAGAAAGAACGCAGATACCAAGAAGAAAGGCAAACGCAATGGACAGAAGTCTGAAACATGAAAATCGAGGGCTCTATGAGGATCTACTTACACTCGTTGCTTCTTGGTCTTTCCTGTGGCAGTAGCCTTGCCACGCTTCCGTGGTTGCTGCTTGGTCTTCATTTCTTCCTCTTCAGCTTCACTATCACTGTCCGTCTTCTCAATAGCTGACTCACTCTCGCCAACAGGCAGCAAACTCTTCATGGTCACAATACTAAAGTCCACGAGATAAGATTTCTGAAGCATTCGGTCAATACGCTGAAAGTGACGCTCGCTGTAGGCAATGAGCGCCTCCACAGTCTTGGAAACGCCGTCCAGTGATTTCAGGCGGCTGGGAGGTAGTTCGCGCAAAATGGTGCTCACTAGCACTTGGCAGACACTCGTGTTGCGAGCGTTTGTGTTCCAGTCACGCAGCCACTCCATAAGCGTCGTTAGCTGCTCGTCTTTCAGGCTGTGAACCACCGGCGCAAAAATGTTCTCGGGTGAAAAGTTGTCCGGGTCGATAGGCTTGCCGCCGGGGAGCACCGGCTGATCCTTGTGTCGTGGACCTTCAAGCAGGTCGCGAAGAATCTGCAGCATTCGGTTCGGGTGGTTGAGCTCAAATGCGAGTTGTACAGCATCCAGCAACTTGTTGTTACGGAGGCAGTTGAACAGCTCCTGTTCCTTCAGCAGCTTGGCATCACGGTCATCTTGCTGCGCACGTTCCTCCTCTTCTGTAAAGTCGCGCCAGAGGTTAATAGTCGAATCCGCACCACCACTGACCATTTCGGAGCTGTCCTTAGACACAGCGAGGGCCCAGATCTTGTCCTCGTGGTTGTCCAGCGTAGCCTCGCACTCGTTGCTCTTGATGGTCCATAACTTCACAAGTCCGTCAGCACCGGCGGACAAAAGCTGCATGCCAGCGCACGCAAACTGCACGTTCAGTACGGAGGCAGTGTGGCCCTCAAACGTCTTCAAGCATGAAAAATCCTTGGCAGACCACACCTTCACAGTCTTGTCACCACTGGCCGACGCAAGACACTGATCGACAGGAGAAAACTCGACAGCCCAGACACCACGCTTGTGGCCACGGCAAACACCAGCCAAAGTCAGAAGGCGACCAGCGCCACCTTGCTGTGAATGCCACACCTTAATGAGCTTATCCTGCGATGCACTGGCAATGAAGCGGTCGTTTGGTGACACTGCAAGTGCGTTTACGTCCTTATCGTGAGCCTTGACAGCACCCAGCGTAGAAATTGTCAGCTCCGTCGGTGCAGGCTTAGCAGGCGTAGCGTATGCACCAGCAAGCGGCTGGAGGCTCCACATCTTGAGCGTCTTGTCCGAACTTCCAGTCACAAAGAAAGCAGCACCAGTGGGGAAGCTGGTAGCACGCTGCGAAATGGCAATGGCGCCAAGAGTCTCAGTGTGACCCGCGCAAGTCGCCACACAACGCGGCAGGGTCTTTCCCATCTTCTTACCACCAGTAGGTCGCAGGTCCCAAAGACGAGCGGTGCGATCCTTGGAGGCACTCACAAGCCAGCGTCCATCTGGAGAGACCGCCAGGGCCATGACAATGTCTGTGTGACCTGAAAGAAGCTCGCAGGACAATGTGCTGCGATTCAGAAGACGGATCTGTTCGCTGTTCGTAGCCACTGCCAGCATATCTGACGGTGCTCCACTCGCATCCGCCTTCGGAATGTACTTGAGGTTCAGAATATCGTCGTTGTAGCCGATAATCTGTGTACGACGAGTCAGGTTTTCATCAAACACCAGGAAATTCTGCTCGGATGAAACAACAACAACTTCGCGGCGAGCGGTACTTAGCAACAAATCCGCGTATGTTAGTGCAGAAGATGAATCCGACTTCTGTGTGAACAGCGTCTCGCAAGCATTACCGCAACTACGCCACAAACGCAGCGCACCCTTTTCTCCAGCCGTCAGGAAGTGAATCACCTTATCGCCCTTCGCCTTTCCAGCAACGGCGTTTGTGATGCACTTGAAAGTCGAAGGTACAACTACAAGTCCTTCAACTGCTTCATGCACCAACACTGTCTTGCTCAATTTCTGATCGCGCAAGTCCCAAAAGTTGACAACCTTGTCACGTCCTGCTGACAACATAGTGTATCCATCTTCTGAGAATGCAACGCTAGTCACAAGACTCATGTGATCTTGGATGCATGCCACTTGCTTTTGTGTGTACAGGTCCCAGACACGCACTGTGGTGTCGTCACTAGCTGACACGAGCGAAAGTCGTGCAGCATCTGGATGGAACTGCACGAGCGTCACAATACCCGCATGACCACGGAAGTTATGCGTACAGAATCCCTTGTCCACATCAAAGACCTTGACTGCACGATCACTGCCTCCTGTGGCCAGTAGCGTGCCCGACGGATCGAATCCCATCGCCAGCACGGGTGTCTCATGAGCCTTGATAGTACGGATGCACTTGAAGGTGTCTAGGTCCCACACACGCAGCAGCAGGTTGCGACCGGCGGTCACGAGCTGATTCTTCTTGCCTGGACGCACAGCGAACACTACGAAGGACTCTTTGGCCTCCTCGTCCTCCACGTCTTGCTGTAAGGTGCGCTGCAACTCTCCAGTCTCTACGTCGATGATAGCCACGTCGTCATGCAGCATACAGGCCATGAGCGCGCGAGGCTCCGAGTCCGCACTAGTGCGACCATTGAACAGCTCCACTTTGCCTCCTGTGTACACGCCCGCATGTGTCTTGACCGTGCGCCAGCTCTTGGAGAGTCCTGAGTGAGTCGAATAGCTGCCGGATGCACCGGCAGAAACCTGCGCCGAGTCTGCCGAGCTCATTACTACAACAAGGTCGCGGTGTGTCAATGTGTCGCTTCCAGTAGAATTTGACTGGAGTGGAGACGCGAGTACATGTCGGTAGAGTGTCCTCAAATAAGACAGCTCGTCCTCATCGAAAGGAATATGTGAGGTACTTGGTGTGCACCACGTATAATTGGACGACTATGGATACCGAGACACAGGCGGCCGTGAAGGCTGGCGTTGTGGCCAAGCTGCAGAAGTTGTTGGACAGCGGTGTCAATCTGGACGTCAAGGATGAGGACGAGCGTACGCCACTGCATTGGGCCTGTGCCACCGGTCGCTTGGATGTGGCGGAATTCCTGCTGGACCACGCGAAAGCTGCTGTGAACGTTCAGGACGACGCTGGATGGACGCCACTCATGAGTGCTGCGTCTGCAGGCCACGGAGATATTGTCGGACTACTGCTGAGCAAGTGAGAGAGCTTGCTATTACTTAAATGATGCAAATTTCCCTCTAACTTTTGTAAAATTCTGCAGGGGTGCCGATGCGAACCTTGCCAATGAAAATGGACAGATCTCATTGCACTACCACAGAGGTTGTAAAGATAATTCGATGACAAGGAGTAAATCTGAATATTTTATTGTTGCTGGATCAGGACGCCAAGAAATTGCTGAATTGTTGTTGGATTACACGCGGGATGTTAACCATGCGGTGCGGAGGCGATAGTGGATCTTTGAATAGAGCTGTACTCATCATAGTGCTATGCGTTTTGTGGGTTGTAGGACGATACTGGAAGTACACCACTGATGCGTGCTTTGGGCGGTAACCCCAGTCCAGGTTCGTTGGTGTGATTGCCGGTCTAATGTAAATATCAGTCACTCACTATAGTAATGTTGTGGCCCTATTTTATAGTGATCATTGCACTACTGCTTGACCATGGCGCAAAAGTCAATACTCGCGATGTTGGAGGTAACACTCCGCTGCATTTGGCTATCAGCGAGGGCTATGAGGATATTGCACGTTTCTTGATGGAGAATGGAGCCAACCCGAACGCGAAGAACAATGATGAGGAGCGCTGTGTTGATTTAGCGAAGCCTGCGTTCCGTGTTGAGATTGAGATGATCATGGCCAAGAAGAAAGGTGACCGCTCGTGATTGTTAACGTGTTCACAACTATCCAAAACAGAAACAGAATTGAAGTATTTCTATTGTGTATATTGACATTTTCTTGGTGTTATTAACGTTTGTGCTGTTCATGTTAGTACTGACGATCTAGCCCCGCAATGTTAGTCGTCTGACCCGTTGAGGTTAAGATCTGGAATGTTGACTAAAATGAGGATGGCGGCGTGGCAGTAGATCCTTTTCCATGCGAGTTCGATTCTCTCTTCCCAGTCATTCCCACAAGTTAGCCGCATCGCTTGGATGAGAGAGTCGCCCAATGGGTCAAAGTCGTCGGGTTTTACACCGATCTTGAGATGCACCAGCGCCAAGTTCATCACCTTCTGCACGAGATCCTCTGACGACAAGAGGGACTTCATGCCACTGCTAATGTGAACAATCACGCGACTTTGAATTTGGACTGACGCTTGAAAGAGGGGCTTCATGTGGGGGTAGTTCTCGAAGAGATACTTGTAAAAGTTCTCGTAGAGAAGGCCAATCTTGGTACCGGAACCGACTGCGTGGTGTGCATCAGTGTGGATGTTTTCCTTGAAGATTCGCTCCCAGTGTTCGAACGCTACAAGTCGGTCGTCATTGTCAGACGGTTCTGTAATCGGGAAGTGCGGTAAATAGCGCTTGATGATACGGCAGTATTGCTTGGAGAATTTGGGGTGGCTGTGATGTGCTCCAAAGCTAGCACCGGCGCCCATGTTGTTTCGGGTATTCTTGTGTTCGACGGATGCAATCGCAAGTTAATCGGATTGTGAGCGACAATTTCACTTAAGTGTGTCTACAGAAGTGGACTTCAGTTAGTGGGGCTGTTGCTCGAGCCACTGATGAGGGCCACATAGTATGACGGATAAGATAGCGAGGGTTCCTTCAACTTTGAGAACAATTCAATCAAAGTTCATGTAGTGCTCGTGGCTCTGCGACGAACAAAATAATCGATTGAACTGTTGGTGAAGGCTTTCATATCCCATGGTTGAGGTGCTAATTGTGTCATCCTTGGCGTAAGGATTGGAGGACGATAAAATATGTTTCTTACTTCTTGGTTGGGTCATCATTTGCAAACTGCTTCAAAATCCAAGACAAGTCATCGTTCCATCTTCAAGGACGAGATCTACGCCAACTGCACTGCGAAACTATGTCAAGTTTTACCCCAATCGTATTCCATTTCATTGGGGATGAGAGCAAATGCCTTGAATCTATTCTTTGCGAGCTGAGGTGACCAGCTCCTCCATCTGCAAGCCTAGAAAAAGGCTGCTCCTACTCTCCGATGTAGAGGTTTCCACAGCTCATTGTGACTCTGGCCAGTTGGTTTTGTTTTTCTTGTCGAATCGAGGCGCTTTACAGTAGAAGCTACGCTCTTCACTGGCGTTTTGGTTGTCTTTGCACACACAACGGGATCATGAGCTCTGTTCTTCTCTTTGGCAGCATTGGACTTGGCTATATTGACAATTGCAGCTGCCAAGTCATGCTGCTCACTTGCTTCAGCCGCCACCATCTCGACACTCGCCGCATTCAACGCAGCTCGACTTTTCTGGAACGGATGCTATCACAGCGTACCAGTACAAATTAGCCGTCTACAACGTTAACAACCATATTTTCGCTGCATTTACACACCTTCGATCGGTTGACCACAAACACGTACGTGATGCACAGGTCAGGCTCGAACTTCTTGGCCTGTGGATCCGTCGTTCGGTGGCGATATCCCGGAAACAGCCGAATATTAAACTTCCGTCTTTCTTTCATCACGAAACCTGCAGCTTTAGCTTGGTCCTCTATGAACCAGTTCGAGTACGGGGGTTTTGTCTTGAGTGTGACATGGGCTTCTCCATGCACCGTCAGTCGATCCCTGGCACTCTCGAAGAAATTCAATAGCAGTGCTCGATTGATATGCACGCGTTGCTGTCCACTATGGGGAAAATTAAAGACGATGTATTGGAAGAAGTCGGGGATGGTCTTGTGTCCCATGCCCGTCTTGACCTGCTGCGGTAACTCGAGCAGCTTAGTGGCGTCCACATCGTGCAACACAAGGCCATGCGCCGATCGCACCGCTGCAATACACTCCTGGGCGTTCGGGTATTTACTGCGGACTTTACTTTCTGAGTCAAACGAGGTCGCGAGCACGCCACGGCCAGTGCCGCGATGCTTGACAAGGCCACGCGAGAAGGAAAAGTCACCGTCTCCCAGCACCAACACGGCGTCGTCGGGTGCATACAACTGCTTAGATGTATCCGGTGTATCCTGACAATGTCGCTTCGCGCTGCTGGCTGTGCTGCGAGGCCGTGACGAGGTGTCCCGCTTGCGAGCCATTGCCAGTCAAAAAGTGATCACTTTTAAGTTTATGTTGCGCAATAATGGATTAAGTTGCTGATGTTGCTAAACAAGAACCAACGCCATTGTTGACTTAACTAATCCACCAGCACTAGTGCTGTCGTGTTGAGGCTACGTGAACCACACGCTCTTAACATCGTCATGCCCAAACATCTTTTTGCATGTGGGGCACTTGCGGTTCCGCGACTTGAGATTGTTATCGATGCACTCTTTGCAGAACATGTGGAAACACTTGGAGATGATCACATCCTTGCGTCGGTCCTGACACACTGAACAGTTTACGAGTTTTTGCAAGTCACGCAGCTCGAATCGCTCGAGATCTGTGAGCTCACCAGTGGAGGATGCAGACTTGGCCTGCTGCAGCTTGCGCTCCACCTCCTCAATCTTCTTGCGGTACGCCTCGCACTCCTCGCACGGCTTCAGCTTCTCCTGCTGTAGTTGCTGCTCGCGCTGCGACTTCTCTGCCGTCGCGCAGATTGTCTTTGCTACTTCAGCATCTCGTAACAACTTTCGCGTTTCAGCATCTGAAGCCTCCCGCTCCGCTTCAATGGCTTTGACGTACTCCTTCATCTTCTCCAGCTCAATATCTTTTGCTTGCAGAGATTCCTATATCATGAATACATCGGCGACACTGTCAGCAAGACACTTAACTTCAAAAGTAAACATCGCACGGAATACCTTCGATGCCTCGATGAATGCTTTCTGGTGCTTGTGTACCGTACTCAGTGATGAGACCTGTAGTCGGACAGCAGCCAACTCGTCGAAGCAGTGTGATTTTGCTTGTTCTTCCCTTGCAAACAGAGTGTGTAGCTTCTTGTTGGCATTGCGTTTCTCCTCAATCTGCTGAATAAACTTCTTCCGGCCGTGACGCAGCGAATCCACATCTTTCGACATCGTTTCAATCTCCAACAGCAATGCGTCATTTTCTTCTCTCGAGGCTTCACTAGAAGCTTGCATTTCGTCAATCTGAGCATGTAACTTCTCCCTTTCAGATCTGCACTCGTGGTGCTCTTGTCTCTCTTGCTCAAATTTAGTCTCCAGTTCTGATAATCGCCTCAAGGCGTCGGATAACTTCTCGCCCCCATTTTTCCTGTTGACAGCAGTATTCGTCAGATTTCAATTACATGTAGTACACAAATCCACGTCATATCGACATATTTCGTACATTTCTGCTTGCTTCATCGCGTCATATGCCTGCTGCAACTCGAGCTTCTCCTTCTCCAATAGAGCGACCTGCATTTCACAAGCAAGGCTCATTAGGTAAAGCCAACAACACCAAAGCTCAAATATTAGCTAGGACAGCATCCCTACCTTTTTCGTCAGTGTCTGCATTTCATGATTATCTGCCGAGACTTGAACTCGATCTGCTCGACTTCGTTCACGTTCGATCTGTGACTTCAGATTTGTATTTTCGCGCTTTGCTGACGCCAGCTCAGACTTGGCCTCGGTAAGCTTCGCAATTGCCAAATGTTAGTGAAGTAATTTCTCATTTTCTTCTTCTCATAATAAAACTCGCACCTGATCTCTGTAGGTTGAAGCGTTTGAGATCTTTTCGCGTAATGATACGTTCTTTAGGTTCAATTCGTCCATCTGTGACTTTGTTGCGCTCATTTCTGTTTGAATCTTCGTGATCTTCTTTTCCCACTTCTCCGTCATGTGGTGCTCGAGATCCTGACAAATAGAGCAAAATGCATCCATACACAACCATTCGTTATAACCAGACAACTGATTTCCAAGGCTGTAACTTTGACACGATACCTTTGATTTGTGGAGAATTTTGTTATACTCTTCCTCGACGTGGGCCTTTTCGTCACGAAGCTGTTTGATTTTATCTTCATGATCTTGAATCAACGCAGCTTCGTCATTTGTCCACTGTTCAAACGCATGACAGTCACTCAATAGTTAGTCAAGCGGACCCCTGCATTTACGGAAACGCAACAGTCGCTTACCGCGGCTTCCAATGCCTTGAACTTTTCCAGCTCTCGTTTCATGGAATCGAGTTTATGGCGCTCTTGGTACAACTTCTTACTTAGTATTCCCACGTTCTCTCTTAGAGTTGCAACAATCTTGGCGTGTTCCTTCTCTTTTTGTGCGAGGGCTTCCTGTTTCACCATTTCAGTATTTGACGATCCTGACGAAGTAGTCTCACCCGATTTTTCGTTATCTGTGACTTGCTCAGTGTTGGTATCACTCTCATCAACGCTGTCCATATTTACACCACCTCGCTGCTTCACATATGTGCTTAGCCGGTCATAGTCCCGACAAGCTCGATGGCGCTCTGTCTCCTTGGCTTCTACATCACGCTCGAGTTCAGCTATCCGGATCTTGCTCTGTATCACGTACATAGCGATTCGTAATTTAGCACCAAAGCTCTCCAACCTCCAATTGAAATACTTACCGCTTGTAGCCTGCCTTTCAAACTCAGCGTTTCTTCGACAGCTGCTCGTTTTTCTTGCAGGATATGTGCATACTCAATTCTCTGTGTCTTGTCTCCAGCCACGTTGGCAACTACAGCGAGGAGCTTCTGCAATAATTCCTTCGTCTTGCCGCTTTTTTGCTTGAGCTGTTCATTCACCTCTTTCTCCATGTTTGATAAATCATCTGCTTTAATAAATGCGCTGTCATCAGCATCGCCGTCGGACGGCAAAGATACGTCAGCGTCAGGTTCTTCCTCCTCTGCGTCTTTAGCCACAGTAATAAACCACTCTGGTAGATTTAACTTGAGTTCTTCTGCACGTACACGGACGTGTCCAAAGCTGTCTACAGCGTCTAAAACTGACTGCCAAGTCTCTTCATCTGACACAGCAGAAGGATTCACTGTTTTCACTGCAGTGATCAGCTCGTCCTGTAGCTGGAACCACTGTCTCTTCAAGCAGCGGAAGGACGCGCCTGTCATGCCTCGAGAACGATATAAATCCTCGCATTTCTTGGTCAAATAGGCGATACGTCGGTTTTTCTCCTTCATATCTGTCTCCAGAGCCTTGTTCTTCTCCCTTACGGCCTCAATTGTGTTGGGATTGGCCTCAGGTGGTGTGTCGTCCTCTAGCTTGATCTTCTTAAGCGCTGACTCGCCGCCGGACAGCGCCTCGCGCCGCTTTCTGTGGATCACGCCGTTCTCCCGCGTGTGGGATCCGGTGTCCGCCATGACTCGGTCTCTTCTCGCCAGTCCGCGTCCTTGCTGCTCGGATCTTCGCTCCCCTCGTCTGGTACCAGTAGTATTGAAACTCTCCCTTCTTCGTGACCTTCTAAAACCATAGGTTTATGGTTAAAACTGAGCTTAATTTTGACTCTTATTCTGACCTAGATGCCGAACAGAGAGCGCAGCACCATGAAGCTGAGTGGTAAAATGCTGATAAACGTCGCTGCTGTAATGGCGAAGAGCAGCAAAGTGCGCGATTTGGCCTTGCGAACGATTTTAATCAAGCACAAACGTCCGAGCAATGTCATCACGAAACCGAGAGGCATCAAAAGCTTGGCTAAGTTCAGGTCCAGCTTGCCCCACAGGAAAAAGTCGAAGGAGGCCACTGCATGACAGAATGTAGACCATATGAGCATGTCAGTGTGATATAAGGAAGCACAGTGATCACTTACTTCCGCTGACAAAGAACGCGGCCGTGGCAGACATAGCGGACACCGCTGCTGGGCTAAAGTTGAGGTCACGCAACAAGCGCGATGTCGCACCCTCACCGCCGACGCCAAACGCTCCTGCAATCGCGCCAATTCCCAGGAGACGGAGAGGCATCTTTCTGATCGAATCTGGAGACCACTACGAGGCCAAAGCAACATCACATTTCAGTTAAAAGTCATCGAACAAAAGCGAAGGCAGTGCATTTTACCTGAACTTCATTCGGCACAAGAATAAAGCGTGGGTTCTGTTGTCTCTGGTACGTTGCCACGACGTCTTTCATCTGGTAGTGTGAAACAACCGAGAGAAAGATGAATGGCAGCATCGAGACAATCAAGAAGAAAAAGGACGTGGGAGGAATTCCGAGCGGACTGGGGAAATATTTTCCACCCTGGAGTGCTGTGAGCAGCACCGTGGCAGCGAAGAGACCAAAGCTCATCCCCAATTTGCGCCATGGAAGACCAGCCTTGTACTGGAAGCTACCATCATCGTCCTGTAGTTCAATAAACCAAGTGGTGAGTACATGTTAGTGGACTAGATAATCGCGCGTGTCGTGATTGTTCTGCGCTACGCACTTGAAAACTCGAGGAGGGTGCACCAAGCAGCGACATCGTTTCACCACTGCTACACCATCTCCAGCCCTCTTCGTGTCCAACAACACGAGTTTTCTTAAAAAATTTCTTCCCAATGTACGCCAGATACACGATCAGCGCGATGGTAAGTAACCAAGTGGAAAACCACGAGATCAATGACGCTCCAAACCCAGCTCCCACTACACAACCACGAACATTAATTCAGTAATCGAAAAATCACCAATCCACCCATTGTGACTTACTCAGTAACATAGGTTGCATCATCAATATAAAGTCCCAGTTGATCAACGAGAAGTTTGAGTTGATCGGCTTCTTCCAGAGATTCAGGAAAAAGTCGCAAACAGCTACAGAACAACACATCGTTTAAACGCTACACCAATTGCAAAATAAGCATCGCTAAGCAGTACCTCCACCGAAAATGGTAATACTTGCAAGGGGTATGGCCTCCTAAAGAGTCAGGCAGATGCACAGTACCACAGTGAGAACCGATTCTTCTTTATCTCTGCAGCAAAGCATCGTTCTCGCGTACACTTGGCCCCAGCTTCAGCACCAAAATGTAGACAGCATCCAGCACAGCTCCACCGCCAGTTTTTGCCCCAGTCGCAATGAGAATTACTAGCGCAGCCAGCAAAATTCCCAGTAGTTGATGAGGTCTCTCCATTGAGCGCAACGCTTCATGTGGTTCGTAGACTTCGTCCTGTGGTGGAAACGTCGGGACGCCAAACTTCACAGGACCTTCCTCCCCTTCTGGAGGCTGTGCTACTGCAAGTGTCGTAGTAACAGCCAACACCGCGAGGCTGCGCGCGAGATCCTTGCTGCAGAGTCTGAAATGCATTAGTCTTGTTCTCTTGGTTGAAGCGAAGTGGATCTAAGTGACGATATCAAAGGGAGAGGTAGTGAGGTGAGCTCTGATTGGATGCGTACTTGAGAAAAGTGGTTTGATTTGTCAAAAATCTAATTTTGGCGTTTGAATTATTACCTGTAATGTAAATATGTGGAACATTTTCAGGCGAGGAGTGCTCGGACGCTCTCAATGCTCATGGCGACGGCGCTTACGAGGACGATGGCGGCCATAGAGAAAATAATCATTGACGGGCAATTGTAGTGACGCACAACCTTCAGCAGACAGAAATGACCAATGTACGTTGTAAGAAGACCCATCGGCAGCATGAGCTGAGCGGGTTGCAAATCCAACTTCCCCATCGCCGCGTAGTTCAGTGATGACACTACGAATAACAAGGTAAAGCAACAATAAGCATAGCATAGTTGATGCACAAGTCAAAGCATCAAACTTACTCCCACTGGAGAAGAGTACAGTCGTGGCGGTCATGGCTGAAGCAGCCGAGGGGTCGATGCCAACCTCGAGGAGCAACGGACCATTGATGATACCTCCACCGATGCCGAACATACCAGAGACTGTTCCAGCCGCGAGCGAGAACATGGGGAAGAACCGGATCGATGATGCTGTCCACTGTAATAACAGAAAAAATGAAAGTGAGTCTTGCGCAATGCTGTACCATCGGTGGGATTTACCTTGATTTCGTGTTCACCGGGCTCATAACCAGAATTCTGCTGCTTTTGGTACGTTTCTCCCAGATTTTTCAGCGAGGAGTAGCTGATAGCTACGAGAACGATGTAGGGCAAAGCCACGAACACAGGGTATAACGTTGATGACGAATCAATACCCACCGGACTGCCAAAATTCTTTCCGCCTTGGAGGACTCTCATCCCTGCGATGACCATAAACAGACCAGCGAGTGTGGCAAGCTTCCTCCACAACACATCAGCACGTGGCACCGCTTCCTGTTCGAAGTTACTGTGGACTTTCATGGAGTCAACAGAGGATGTATCAACATCAAGAAGAGACGTCGCTTCAGGTGAGACGCCACACTGCCAATTCTCTTTTTGACGAGCTTTGATGGCCTTCTGCAGTGTGCGTGTACCGGTGACACTGAGCACAAATACCAGCAGCACACACAGAAGCCAAGTGGGTATGATCGTGTTGAGGAAAGTGCCGCAGGTTGCTCCCACTGTAATATCACGACAAGTTGCAGTTGTCAGTATCCGATATATCGTAACACCGTAGCGATACATGGACATACACAAGAGAAGTGGTTGCATGACCAGAATGACATCCCAATCGATTAGCGGCTGGATCGAGTTGTCCCGAGTGCGACGCAGGTTCATGAAAAAGTTGCCGATTGCTGGAGGAGGCACGAGGTGGACGATAGTTAGGAGTGCTATCCAACAAAGAAACCATGATACTCACGTACCTCCACCGAGAATTGTGATGCTGGAAAGAGGAATAGCAGTCTGTTCGTCAGAGACCACGTCAATCCAAAGTCAGTTAAGAACAGTGCGTTCGTCATTGCGCCACACTGCACCTTTGCATCGAGGCCCATGATGAGAATGTATATGGGGTCCAGCACACCGCCACCGCCGGTGCCTCCTCCAGCTGCGACGAAAATGACAAGCGCCGCTAGTGCCATACCGAAGACCTCGCGCTGTGCCAGGCCAACAGACTCATCGATTTCTGGGATGATTGCTTCATCCGCCAGCGACGAAGCAACCACAGCTGGCTCACTGCGAAGCGTTTGTGCGTGCACAGCTGCAAGTGTCCAAGCTGTCAGTAAGACGGCGATGCCTGCTCGCGTCAGCAATCCGACTTGCATTATTCTAGGAGATCGGAGTACTTTATCGACGCGTGTGCAAAGCGGCCAGCCCTGAAGTGGAGAACCATGCTGCCAGCAACCGCAATGCGCGCGAGCAGCCGTGAATCTTGCTGTCAGAACCTGCACCAATGACAATGGAGTCTGCGACCGAGTCAGAGTTGTCGTGTTGAGGAACACGCCGCTTCGTGATTGGCGCAAAACCAGGCGCGACCTTTCGGTCTGATAGCTCACTTCAACCTCGGATCCTTGAAATACGACTAGTTCACTGCACCAGAATGCATTTCATGCGCGTTTACTGTTAGCCACAGGTTTTTCGGGCTGATCGATATGGAGATGTATAATTTTACTCGCTGCTGTACGTTGCCAGGACCTGGCCTGGTCGACTTCTTCTCGTGGACGAGTCACAAGACCTCTGCCTCGTTCGCGGTATAGCGTTTTACAATGGAGCAAATCCGCGCACAGGAAATCGCGACATCACTCTCAACGGTAGTACGCATCACCTAGAGCCTTTGCTGTGAGTCAACAGAATGAAGGCACTCTAGCTGTGACGGATCGTGTGTTTTGTTTACGGGTTTAATACGAATTGGTTACTCCACTTAGCTTTCGTCTTCGTTTAGCTTGCAACCTTGAACCTACCGGCCAAACCGGATATCGCGACGACAGTCATGAGCCATCGTACGATGCAAGTCCAGACTCACGCCTCGAGCTAAGCATCTAGTTGATAAATCTTCTAGAATTCAATAGCATCTCGAAGCGCACATCAGAACGAAGTACGGTCGTCTACAGAGCTGGGATAGAACTCTACTGAAGGCAGCATGGGATAACAGACTCTGCGCTTTCCTCTCTAGGGACAGAGCTATGCGGAAACGATATATCGGCGAATGAGAACTCGTCGTTCAACTCCACAGCAAAGCAGATCGCAAGCCGCCCATACTTCGCCGTGTTTGTCCATCCGGGATACTGCGATCGAAGCACAATAGACACGCAGTCACCAAGTTTAATATGCTGCAGCAGGTCTGCAGAGCCGTCGAAGTACTTGCGGTGATGACGGAAGTTTCTGCCAGCACGGAGGTTCGGACAGAAAGGCACGCGTGTCGTTTCCTTGCTCTCACCCTCTGCATTCATCGACGTCACCGCCACCTCACTCCAGGAACTCGATTGGCGATAAGTGCCATTATGCTCGCGCCCATCGGTGGCCCAGCCCTGGTCTTTGGACACGCAGTCCGCCACCACTAGAGAGCATTTGCTCACATCTACCCCGGGAGGAACCTCCAGATCCTCAGGAGTGGGTAATTGCAACTGCAGATAGTCTTCGTTCATATCACTGCGTCCACGACGAAACTCGGATGTCTCGGCTTGGAAGGCGAGCAACACGCCTGCGAACTCGAGAATATTGTTCACCACGTCAACAGGAAATTGATGTTGCGCTACGACCGACGCGATGTAGAGGATCTCGCTCATCGGGCGTGGCTGGATCGCGGCTAGCTGCTCCTCGTGCGTCATAGGATGCGCCTCGCCCGTCGAGAAGATGGTGTCGTCCACGAGGAACACACCTTCGTCCGTGCCAGGCGTCACCATGGTTGTCTGCTTTTCTTCTTCTATGTCTACTTCTACGGAATTTAAGCCAATTACGACGCAGTTGAAGTGGTAAGCACGACTTTTAGGCTTGTCACTTCATGCAGAAGTCATTGACATTTGCATGAGCCAATTCATGTTGACACTGCAATGTATCTCTCCTCAATTGATAAATCTAGCCATAGAACTTAATCCTGATGCAGAACGGTAAACGACTTCCACTCGAATCTCCACTTTAGTGATATTTACTTGGTGGTGGTAACGAAAGTGAATGTCACCAAAGTGGAGATCCGCCAAGGGTAACGAAAAGTATGGCGTTGACCTTGCGATCGATGCGCGAGTTTACAAAAAATGTAGTGGCACCTATTGACCACGCGGATCACGGGCGGGTTGTAGTCGTCCGGCAGCATTCTGAACGTCTTGCACAGAGCAAGTTACTCTCGTATAGGACGTGACAGAGCAACCACGATTGGCTGCCCAAAGCGGAATTTCCGATCTGTAGCGGTTATAACTTCCGATCGTTCTCAAGTAACGAAGGCGCCCAAAATCAAGAGCGTCGATCACTGTCTCCGATCAAACCCTGTCAAAATCAATTGAACACCAAACCGCACTTTTCAAGGGTCGGAGAAGGATTCTGATTCTCACAAGTGTTATCACGATGCAACAGCGAGAGAAGGACGCGCGCAAGCCGCGCCCGCAACAGCTCGTGTTCTCCACCAAGAAGGTAGGTCGCAAGGTCAAGGCACGTCAGCAGCAGCAGTCGGTCGCGGAGGACGCCAAGCCAGCATCGCAACGCAGACAAGAGCATGAGAATGTGGCATCGCAAGAGCGAACTAGGCGCTCGAGTCGCAGTCACAGCCACTCGGTGAAGCGCATGAGGCCATCACGCGCTTTGCTCCAAGGTGATCACGCGACGGTAGCACAGTGCGTGCGAGCCATGGTGGAACGGAAGACGGACGCCGCGTTGCTTGTGGATAGAAGTGGACTTCTCACAGGCATCTTAACAGATAGAGACGTCGCAGTGAAGGTGGTGGCAGTGGGCAGAGATCCCAACCGAACGTTGGCGCACGAAGTCATGACTCCCGACCCTTCGTGTGTGTCGGCCAATGCAAGTGCGATCGATGCGCTCAAGAAGATGATTTCAGGACAATTCCGCCACTTACCGGTCACAGACAATGATAAAGGTGGGTAGACGATAAATGTGGGGATAGAAGCACTAAGGTGTGGTATTTTTGTTGTGATAGTGGTGGGTATTCTGGATATCGCGAAATGTTTGTATGAAGCTATTGCAAAGCTCGAGCATGCATACCGAAAGTCATCAGATCGACTGGAAGAGACAGTAAAGAAGGTATGAATGTGAAAGGCAATGGAGGAATATGAAGTGAAGCTGGGTTTTGATGGTGGTGGTGATGTCTGTGTGTGCTGCCATGATGGAATTATAGCTGCAAGATAGCTTGTCGGGGTCCACAGAAGCTAATTTATTTGAGTCCTTGCGGCAAAAGGTAGTTGAGATCTCTTATTTGCGATGACTGGTCTAACATCTCTTTGTCTACTGTAGCTTTTTCTACCAACACTGTCAGCTATTATCATGGAAGGCTCAGAGGTGCCAATTCTCGGACTAAAGTCGACCGCAATGGATGCGGCGCGCATGATGCTAATACAGAAGACTAGCGCTGTCATGATTTGTGATGAAGCCGATCGAACGGTGGGAATTTTCACGACAAAAGATTTGATGCGGCGTGTGGTTGCTTCATCGTTAGAACCTAGTCGGTGTTGGCTGTCCACGGTAATGACGCCCAACCCTCAGACGGCTACGCTGGGAACGACAATCTTGGAGACACTCCATTCAATGCATAATGGAAAGTTTCTGCACGTGCCTGTGTTTGACAACAGCAAGAGGCTGGTAGGTATCGTGGACGTGCTGCAGGTTACTCATGGAGTTGTTCAGCAAATGGGCACATTCCAAAGCGTCAAAAGTGATGGTGTGCAACCGTTGTGGGATCAATTTCGCAGCAGCTTGAAGAATGCAAATGATGCCGCTGAGAACGAAGAAGTCGAAGATGACGAGTCAAATGTTGGAGTGGACGACCCAGACGACGTCGATATAGCGTCTTTGGTGGGTCGCCAGTCCTGGAGTGATTTTCAGTCTTCGACCGGAACAAGTGCCACAGGTGACCCGGCGTTGCTGGATGAGAACCCTCTAAACGATGGAGAGCATGCGCCTGATGTATTTGTCTTCAAACTTGCTGATTGCTACGGTAACAACCACCGATTCACGAGCTCGGCTGAATCCGTGAAGCAGCTGCTTGTGGATGTTCAGAATCAACTAGGTGACAACACTATCCGTCGGATTCTCTACGTTGATGACGAAGGCGATCATGTACGTTGTTAAATGACTAATATCTGTTGTGCCTAACCTGGATACATGGAATGAATGCAGGTGCTACTTTCTGAGGATTCAGATCTGAAGGACGCTGTGAATCGAGCGCGCACTTGGGGAAACAAATACATTCGCCTTAAGGTTCCTCACTATCGGCTCGCTGTACGCCGAGCTTTGGGACACAACAGCGATACTGCGATCGGTATGGTAGTATATGCCGCCGCCGTGGCAGCCCTTGCTGGAGCATCATTCTTTCTAAGCAGACGGAAGTGAATCGTCAAGCAGATTAATGTACTCCATTTGCAAGGTTGTGCTGTGTATATGAGAGTTTTTCTTCTTCCGTGGTTCCAGCAACAGATCCCGATTAATTAAATGAAATGAAGTGTTATTATCAAGACAACAGCAAAACCCGTGGCGCTTTGAATAAATATTAGCTGCCACGATATCGATCGAAGACGACTGAGCGATCAAAACAATGGCCTTGCGGCAGCATTTGAGGTGAGCTGCATCTGGCGGGACTCATTGGTGCGAAAAATGGCGAAATTCAGGAAGTGATGCGTGAGACCGCTGCCGAAATGTGCATCACGCTGAACAACGCTAACAAAACGATGGACTTCCATGAAAAGAAGTGCGGGAAGTAGTAAAAGAGCGTCCAAAGGCCATACAAGAAGATGCCTGTGAGAACCAGCAGCGAGTTTTGCGGGTTCAAGGCCTTGAGGTTTGTCTGGAGCGCTGCCTCTGGGTGGGGAGCTGGGGCTGCATGCAAACATTACACAACACATCCGAAGCTATTAATCTCCATATGGTGCAGCACGAGAGAAATTCTCCTTCAACACGTACGTGCATCGGTAATGACGCTGTGAATAACACCGTTTTCCTCGATGCCGTATTCGCCCATGGAACGACTTGGAAGCAGCAACATGCCCATGTAAATGAGACGAATCTTCTTGCCATTGGCGAACTCCTCTGCAAAGAACTAAATCAACAGTAGCACAGTCATTACTTGACAAGAATTAAACAGAAGCAAGACGACCGTCTCACCTTGGCCACAAAATCGTCGACTTGCTGCGTGGCCTTAAACCACGCTGATCGAATTTCTTCGCCTTGTCTCAGTCGAATAGGCAGATACCCCTCGGGAACCTCATGCTTGGCTGCTTCAGTCGCTTCCTCCTCCTGCTCTGACCCCTCTGATTTCTGCATCAATTGGTAAGAGTCCACGGGTCAGAACGAATGTTGCATTGCATCAGAGCAGCAGTGTGGACCAACCGCTTCGTGTTTCGTTGTTACTGAAGCAACGATTCTGTACGTCAACGTACAGCAGAACAAATTGTTTCTTTAGTTTCGACCATTGAAGAGACATTCAAAGCAACGTACTCTGCTTCATCATTCACAAACGCCCACTCATCCTGCAGTGCGGAAGGAGAGGAAGGCGCTGAAGCTGGAGAGTCCATCGGCTGGAGTGACTGTGAGGCCGAAAGCGGTGTGAGCGAGAATCTCCGGTCTTTGAAATGGTCGGAACAAAGAGGGATGGGATGAAGCGAAATATGTGACTACACAAAATACCAAATTTGATGAACTTCAACTTCTAGACCTATTTCCGCCTTCGCGCTTCCAGTCTGCAGCTCAAGTTATCTTAGAGCACGAGTGCCAAATATACAGAGAACGAAGAACGCATAGATCTAGTGACAACGTGTTGTGTACTCGTGAATCATTGATGCCGACAACGAAAAATGGAATGGGACAGCCTTGAGCCATGACAACACACACGTTGAAATCCTGAAGGCCTGTTATCTCGATAGCTCGTGCGAGCTGACGTAGATAAGGAGGTCAAACATGTGCATTATTATCCTTGGTTGTTTGCTCTAGTACTTCGCGAGAGACCACCACATCTCACAATGCAGGACTTGCCAAACGACATTAAAATTGGTTTGTAAAACCAGGTAAATCTCAATGCTTTATAACAGTTATAAAGAAATGTAGCGAAGCTATATTGACACTTTCAGCTAATGACGCCTTGGGGTAGCAACCTCATCACCGTGTTTTTGTATCTTCTCTCTTTTGATGCTTACTCATTCGAATGTAGCGAAGCTATATTGACACTTTCGGCTAATGACGCCGTGGGGTAGCAACCTCATCATCGTGTTTTTGTATCTTTTCTCTTTTGATGCTTACTCATTCAATTGACTAGCAGCACCTACGTCAAGCACCAAGACCAGCTCATCATGGCCGCCTTCCTGGAGCGCACACAAAAGCTGCGCCAGCACATTGAGGCACTGATACGTCGGGACGCCACCAAGCGATCGTTGGCGGTGGACGAACGTGCGCTGCGCCGCCGTGTGGACGACTACTACCTGCCGATGTTCAGCTGGACAACGGAGGTCGTGGAGGCCGCGCAGAAGAAGCAGGGCGATACCAGACGCTGTGTTTGTATCGGCCTGAGTTGTCCGCAAGGCGGCGGCAAAACCACAGCCTCCAAGTACATGCAGGAGGTGTTAGCACTCATGGGCAAGAAGTGCGCCGTCATGTCGCTGGACGATGTGTACTGGAAGTACGAACAGCAGGTAGCCCTTGCCAAGGCAAATCCAAGCAATCCACTGCTTCAGGTGCGTTGTCCGTGGCAATTTATTCTTATGGGATGAACTGACTTGACCATATCTGCAGTACCGTGGGAACCCCGGCACCATGGATGTTCCGTTTCTGATGGACTTGGTTCGTGAGTGCAAGACCTCTACTGAGGAGATTGCTCTGCCGCGCTACGACAAGTCACAGTACAATGGCCGTGGCGACCGTGCGCCTCTGTCTAAATGGGATCGCCAACAAGGTGCGGACAGACGCTGCATTTGTAATTACGAGATCGCTTTCTGATGGTGTTATCGCTAATTGATTGCAGGACCGCTGGACGTGCTGTTGATTGAGGGTTGGTGCATGGGTTTCCAAGCGATCGATGATGACAGTCCTGAGTTGAGGTACGTCTTGATTGACTTGAATAGCTCCCGCTAGAGTGATCAAAAAGGCTTAACGATAGTTTTGCATAAGTGAACACATGAAGGCCGTGAATAAAGAGCTGCATGCCTTCGACAAGTTTTACAAGGAACTGGATGGCCTCGTTGTGATCAAGATCGACAACCTTGACTGGGTGTATCAGTACGATGCTTCTTCTCCTTCGCAGCAAATGCATCACTTACCGATCTTCATTTTAATGGGCAGGTGGCGCGAGCAACCGGAGCAGCTCCTGCGGGAAGCCAAGAAGCCAGCCATGACTCCCGACGAGGTGCGCGACTTTGTGGACCGCTTCATGCCGGCGTACAAGATGTACATCAAGGAACTGTACGCCGATCCGAAGGACTCGACCTCGCCATTGGCCTCAGTGCCACGCCTCATTTTCTCTATTACTGCAGCTCGTGAACCCGCAACCAAGCCCGTGGAGTTCAACTTCGCGTCCGAAGCCCTGAAACATTAGCTACAGAGACTTTCACCCACGTCGCAAAAAAAATGATACATTCGTTGATTACGATCGAGTGGGTTATTTCGGTGTGTAGCAATCACCCAGAGAAGAAAAGCCCAATAGCATTGGAGCCTGTCAGATTCGAGACCTTATTCCTACTCGGTACGACCAGCTCTTCCCGCACACACGAAAGTCCATGGAGCGATACCAGAAGTTGGAGAAGATCGGTGAAGGCACGTATGGCGTGGTGTACAAGGCCAAAGACCGCGTGACGGGCGAGGTGATCGCTCTCAAGAAGATTCGCCTGGAGGCTGAGGACGAGGGCATCCCCAGCACTGCCATCCGCGAGATCTCGCTGCTCAAGGAGCTGCAGCACATCAACATTGTGCGCTTGTACAATATCGTGCACACGGAGCGAAAGCTCACGCTCGTGTTCGAGTACCTGGACCAAGACCTGAAGAAATACCTGGATGTTTGTGAGAAGGGACTGGAGAAGCCCATTCTCAAGTCCTTTCTGTACCAGTTATTGCGTGGAATTGCCTATTGCCACCAGCACCGTGTGCTGCATCGGTGCGTTTTGTGTGTGTGTTTGTTGCCTTAGTTAGAGGAAAAGTTGTTCTCAGGAGCAATTGAGTAGTAGAAGTGCTGACGAAGAACATCATCGCATGTGTGAATAGTGATCTCAAGCCACAGAACCTGTTGATCAACAGAGAGGGAGAACTGAAGCTTGGCGACTTTGGACTGGCTCGTGCCTTCGGAATTCCCGTGAGAAGCTACACACACGAGGTTGTGACGCTTTGGTACCGCGCGCCTGATGTCCTCATGGGATCACGGTAAGCTTTGAAGCCGTTTTTGCAGGTGGTGATGATATTCCTCATTTTGCTGTGGCGTATTGCTCTTTATTATTGTCTTGAATAGAAAATACTCAACGCCAGTGGATATTTGGAGTGTGGGCTGCATCTTCGCAGAGATGGCCAATGGTGGTCCGCTTTTTGCAGGCACTTCGGAGGCTGACCAGCTCGACCGCATCTTCCGCCTTCTAGGCACACCTACTGTTGAGATATATCCAGCTATCGTGGACCTCCCAGACTATAGAGTGAGGACGCATTGCTCTCCATGTCACCCCGCCTCGATACCGTCCATCTAACCATGTCAATTTGTGTTCTTCAGCGGGACTTCCCTGTGTATGCGACACCGGATAGTTTGGCGCACCTTGTGCCTACGCTGGACGCGGATGGCGTGGATTTGCTAGAGCAAATGTTGCAGTATGACCCTGCAAAGCGAATCACTGCGGCTGATGCTATGGTCCACCCGTATTTTAGTGACTTGTCTCCGGCGCTTACTGAGAACCAATGAAGCATGGATCGGTAGCCACAAATGGCTGACAACACAAAACGCAGTGAACATACCAGGAGGCTGGCTGGAATGGACAACATTCTCCTGAAGAACGGATAGCGTGGTTGGTTCCATGTAGTAGTTTTTACCTCTGTTGATGTCCGTTCATAGAAGCATTTTGGTTCTTGTGGTGATGTCTGTCGACGAGACGCAAAAATGTTGATAATAATGCAATTGGTAAATTTGGAGAAGCGGTCATGTGAAGAGACGTCACAACTGAGCAAAGTCGATGAAGCTGTGTGCTCGAGAGGTACGACGACTTCTACCTGTTGTACTTATCGTTCTGTGTGCCTTTCACACCGCAGGGGCTGCAATCAGGAGTGACTTACGGTCCAGGTGCATTCGTAGCGTACCGAGATCGTTCACTCAGCATCAACAAGAGCGGTTGTGTGACTCAAGTCTCCAGAGCAATCGGCAAGATCCGACAGTACCCGGACAATGCGCCAAACTGGCTTTGGGGGGGAGGCCATTGCAGTCCGCAAAGTTTACCTCGCGAGTGGAGCTGCTACGTGCTGCCTCTATCATCCAGCTGTGCGCCGGAATGCAAAATACAGGTCCCGGTAAATGTTGGATCGCGATTCCTGCCCAAATACGACAACAAATGCTCGTTGCGTCTGTATCTTCTAATGTTGAAGTGAATGTGGATTCTGAAGTAGCTGCGACGCCTTTGGTTCGTGTTTGCCAACGCGCTCAAGACGATCGTCCAGCTCAATGTTTGGTACTCTGGCTCGAGATGAGCAGAACACTCAGCAAACGAGATGCTCACGACGCACTTGACACTGCTGTCACGCTTTGCAAAAGTTTTGGTGGTAAAGTGCCAGCTTTGAGGAATTGCGTGAAGCAGACGACGCCTCATTTGAGAGTTGGTGCAGGATCTGAGATTGGTATTCTCCAGCTTTGCCAACTCATCGGTGATGGCAAGAATTTGCCCGCTGTTGAAGAATGTGCCACAAAGCTTGGTAGAAAAAACGTGTTGCCCAGTACTATCGCTCAAATTTGTGCAGGGGCCTCTGCTGTTGCCCAAGCACAAATTTGTTTCTTGGAAGCTAAGCACAAGCTCCGGTGGATGGATCAAGATGCACAAATATCTCTATGTACTGCTGCTGCTGCCCATACAGCGCTTGCCCCAATAGATTGTGCATTGGAGATGAAGAATGCTGCACAAACACTTCGGCCTTCCAATCCATCGCATGCACTCACGGCAGAATTTGGTTTGTTCGTGGCTAATTTGTGCCGCAGTGCTACGAATGCCACCACCGTCATTGAATGCGTGCGACTTGTTCCCGTACACGCTTTCACTACTGACCAGGTTCTTCGACTCTGTGCAGCTTCTACGATGACTAACCAGATTTCTGAAGACGGAGATGTAATCTCGCTTTACCCGACAAACTGTGCTGCTCAGGCTCGATTGATCTTACAACGAAATGCTCCGATTTCGTTAGATGGTTCAAACAGTATGAACATGTCAGCGTCTGCAGCCGCTGTTCATGTATGTGAGCAGGTCATGTCAGTCGCACCAAGCAAATGTTTAGCAGATACACAGCACGACCGAGCGCTCTCAGCAAAACTTAGGGTGCAGCTTTGTCGAGGAGCCATCTCCAATTCACCGCAGCAATGCGTGCATTTTCTTCGTAAATTTGTCAATGCGCAGCGTATGGATATCTACGATGCTGTAATGGCATGTCGTGAAACTGAGTCACTCGGGCCTGCAGAGTGTGTGATGGAGCTATTTCTCGTCACTGCCTCGGTGACAGGAAAGGTGGCTGCTCAGCTCTGTCATGCTGCGAAAAGCTTCGATCCTGCTCGTTGTTTCAGCGCTGCTCCACCTTTTTTCGACGACGAAGTTAAGGTGCTGCTTTGTAGCCAGGCTGAGAGCCCCGCTCCTGCATCATGCGTTCGAAGTTAAGGTGCTGCTTTGTAGCCAGACTGAGAGCTCCGCTCCTGCATCATGCGTCGAGTCTATTACCTCACGGTTTGCTAACCAGCTATCGGTGAAGGTGGCATTGTGTCGAGGTGCAACCACAGCCGCACCAGCGGCTTGTGCTATTGAAGCTCCATTTGACATGGATGATGCGAGCGTAGTTGAGTTGTGCCGAGCAGCAGTGAGTACAGCGCCGGCAAGGTGTGCGCATGAGGTGCCAATATCCTTACGTGTTCCCTGGGCCAGAGTGGCCCAAGTGTGTGCTGGCGCTACATCAACTACTCCAGGACGTTGTTTGGCGCACCATATTCGCCACTCTCGTCTACTCCTTCGTGACTTAGATGACAACCAGATCGTGATGAAATGTCGACTCGCTGTGGCACAACCAGGGGCTTTAGGAATTGCCCAGGCGTCGTATAATTGCCCGGAACTCCGTCCCATGTGCCCGCTTCTGCTCGTGCTGAACGTGCTCGATCAATACGGAGATCCAATTCTCGAGAGCTACAACCACAACCAAGGTCCAAATGTTGTTCACGTTAGCTCTACGTTTACCGGGAGTTACGATCATCACATTCATCGTGGCCATCCAACAGTACAAGGACCATCGTATGCCACAGTCACCAACGGTTCTGCCGTCTTCTCGGATTTACTTTTTACTGAAGCTGGAGAATTCACGCTTACATTTCGCGCAGGAGAAGGAATTACTGAAGAAGTCGTACGCGTACTCGTGCACCCCGACCACGCTGCTGAAGCTCTGCAATTTCGTTGTGACAAGGTGTTCACACACTTTCAGTGCAGTGCACAGGACCCTCCATCTCCCAAACATACTTACCAGTACAATGAACTGCAAATACTACTTCTACCACGTCAACTTCAGCTTAGCGCAGTTTCCTGTGGACAATATTGGCTGGAAAACATCGGTGGTCTTGTCTTCAGCGGCTTCTCTCCTCCCAACCACACGCTATACACACTTCCACGTCCGCTCTACGAGTTCTTCACGTACGTAACCTCGTCTAAACTCGAAAACTTGCAGTCCTTCGTCCGTAACCTTGTTCTTTGTGGCAAATATAACAGCAACATAGACGTTCCGCGTGCGGACATGAGTGCGTGGGAATTGTTAGGCCTGACCAAGGGTGAAGCCAACCGCACCACCATCCGCCGTCATTACCACAGACGAAGTTTGCAATGGCATCCGGATAAATGGCACACATTGGCTGCGTTGTTGCCTCCAGCGAGGCAACAGGAGCTGCTCGGAGTCTACACTCTCGTATCTCATGCATACGACCAGCTGATGAAGACCTCAAGTTAAACGTTAACTTCAACATTGATTTCAGAAGAATCTGACCAATCAGAGCGTTCCGATCAGACCAGATGGTGCCTCGACTGTTCGAGATCACAATAGGAAGACAGCCAAAGCATGCACGACGCGCTGCTAGCGATTCTCCGCGGCGTTCGCAATGGCTCGTTCTACGGCACGAAGGTGCGCGCCCCGCACGGTAAGCTACTCACTTCTACCGTCTGTGTGCTTGAGCTGACCTCTCGTTTGCGATTGGACAGCGTTGGTGATGATCTTCCTGTTCCAGAAGGGTTCCATCCGTCAAAAGCTCCGTGGCGTTGTACGCCTCACATTCGAGCACAGCAAGAACCTGGCGCTGTTTGTCGGCGTGTATAAGTCGGTGTTGGCAGTTCTGAGTGCGCACCAGCAGCACGCGTTGGGGCAGCACGTTACTGCCGATGTGGGGAAGCCTGGTGTGCATTGGCATGCGGCTGTGGCTGGCGGGATTGGAGGCTATTTGGTGTGGGGTCGCTACTCGAGCGTGAACTTCCAGATCATCATGTACTTGATGTCACGTGTGCTCATCAGCGTGGTGCGCGTACTGGCAGCCAAGGGTTATCAGCCGTTCGCGCAGCACCACTTCAGGCAAGTGTACCCGGTGCTGGCGACCGTCGTCTGGGCGAGTGTCATGTGGCTTTACGAGAATGAGCCGCACACGTTGCACCCGTCGCTGCTTAAGAGCATGCAGTTCCTCTACGATGAATCGTGCCGCTGGAAGGATGGGATGGTGGAGTTCCTCCCGTCACCGGCCACCACCGCCGTCTTTTTGCTGACCTGGCTGCGGTTTTAATATCGACGGAGATGGCGCAGATTACAGCATCTTGCCAGTGCTACGATCCGCTGTCACCCAGCGACGAGCTCCTCACTGAGGTCGTCGCAGTGGCAGTGCTTGGCTCGTCTTCCCTCGTTTGTTGAAGCTAAATAGTAACCACCACACTGTTAGCGTGTACACAGACTCTTGTTGACATGCTTGACCCAACAGAGTTCACTGCGGAGACTGCCACAACACTAAACACTGCCAATTGCCAGGCTTGACCCAACAGAGTTCACTGCGGAGACCGCCACAACACTAAACACCGCCAATTGCCAGGAAAATCGGTGCAATGGCGATAGTTCGTGATCGGGAAGGCACTTGGAAGGGCGGACTACAAGTGTTCATTGAGGCAGTACCGTCGACGGATCGTCTCAAACACATCAAGGTTCGTAATCAGAGGTGGCTTCAAGTGATTTTCTGTGTTGCCATAATCTGGGTGGAAGCTAAAACGAGGGATGCGGACATTGACATTGCAAAACGACAACTCGACTGGCGAGGGATCAGCACGACACTACATCCGATAAGCTCGAGCTTCCTCTCGCAGTTTGGTGTCGATACCTAGTGTTTTTGTAAGGCACTACTACTGCTGCTGCTTAATCGCTAGTGACGCGGTGCCTAATGCCTCGAGTGCGCGAAAGAAAGCGAGTTTGAGACAATTCCACAGGTTCTTTATCGAGCAGATGCGTGCAGTGTTATAAAAACCTGTGTCATTGTATATACTGTGAGAGATAGTATGTAAACACAGACTTTTGACGGCCAGATGACTTCTTACAGTGAATAACCTCCTTAAATGAGAAGCATACCGCTAATTAGCTCATTTGTGCGTCGCATACAAATCGCAAGTATAGCAAGAAGCTGGCGCAAAGAGGAGCAGATTTCGTATGCGACGATCAGTTTCTGTGCCGCCCTGGGCGGAGCACCCCAGTCGCCTCAGACTCTAGTCGACACTCGCGGCGGCATCTCTCCATCACGAAGCACGAGAGTGTGAAGAGGTTGGGGCATCCATGAGTGCTTTTATTCGACATTTCTACTGGAAACCCGCGACACGCCGGTGCGATTGGCCTCGAGAGCAGAAACCGATAGAGAGCGAAGAGGTCAGCAAGGCAGAAACAGACTCAACAGACATGGGGAACGTCTTCAGCTCTACTGCAGCACAAGCGTCTTCACCCGTGAAGAAACCCAAGCAGAAACAGCATTCGCTGTCAGACACGACGGTGTCTTCTTCCCAAGATAGCGAAGATGAGATACAGCGCAGTGGTCGACGTAGACGCCGAGAGGGCAGCAACAGTAGCAACAACTCGACACTAGATACGACAGGGATCCTTTATGCTACTGAGGAGAGGGACAGGAAGACCACTGGACCAGCCACTTCACCATTGTCGGTCGTTAATGGTGTAGTGAACTGGATCATGTCGTGCGGCGGCTCGAGCTCCGCCCACGTTGATCAGATGGACTACGACGAACGGTACTTGACTGAACAGAAGCATCGAGCCTTTTGGGAACTGGTGCAACGGATCTTGGAGCTCAACGACGTGGTGCTTATGATCCGTGTGTTGTTGGACTTCCTGCAGGACGATCTAGGTGCAGCCTCGGCTGCTGTCTTCTTGGTAGACCAGAACTCGCAGAATATGTCCCGTATCACACGCGGCGCACCAACTCAATCTGGATTAGCTCCATCGCGAGGGCTGGTGGGTGAGGCGCTGAACTCAAGGGTAGCACGGTTCCTAGTGGACTTTAGTTCGGAAGGAGGATATGATCCAGAAGTCGACTTGAAGCATGAATTTCCCGGACAAAAACTTTTCTGCGTGCCGTTGATGGAGCACGACTCGGTCTATGCGATTATCGAAGCCACCACTGCGCACTCGACTCGGCGTGTGATGGATGAGCTTCATGTGAAATTGTTGACGTGGTTGGGACCGATTTTGAGTTCGTGTATGCGGAAGTGTATCGAGTTTCACGATGTGCTGCTTTCGGAACGTACGCAGAAAGCCCTGCTGCACATTATAAGTTCGTCGGATACGGAGGATACCGTGTTGAATCTCGTGGACGGTGTGATCGATGGAGCCTGCCATATCACCAAGGCTGAGCGTGTTACCCTATTCATGATTGACTGGGAGACGGAAGAGCTTTGGTCACTTTCGTCCAGCTACTGTGACGAGACGCTTCGCGTTCCCCTTCAAGCGAGCATGTTGGGCCTTGCAGCCATGACGCAACAAACACTCAATGTGAGGAACCCAAAGACTGACCGTCGCTACAACTGGATGACTGACCAACGTCGTGGTGTCAACACGCGCTGCGTGCTTTACGTACCTGTGGGCGTTCAAGAATCGTCACAGACTGTTGAAAGGGGTTCTGCTAGTAGCAGTCGACCTATCGGTGTGCTGGAGATTATCAACAAGGTGGAAGAAGAAATACCGGCTGGGATGACCTCGGGGTTTTGCCCAGGATTTACATTTGATGATGAGTGTGCTCTTGAAGCGTTTGCTTGCGAAGTTGCAGTCATCTTGCGTCGACGCTGTAACGAAATTGAGTACATCAAGTTGTTGGCCGATACACGAGCTGAACAGGTCCTGGCGAAACGAGCACGAAGCCAGGTAAATCTGCTGGAGTGCTACACCAGCTATGCATCTGCAGCTCGTGCACACCCCGAAGCCTGTCTTCGCAATTCGTTTGTTCCCAGTGATCGGCACGTGGCAGATTGCCCCGAGTGTGCAGCAGCTGCTAAACTAGATGATCAGGCTGACCAAGTAGCCCCTGTGGTTGCAAAGAATGATGTAAGCGAGTGTGTGGAAAACGTCGAGCAGCGTCTGGGCAAAGTGATTGGGAACAAGAATCACAATTCCGGTCGATTGGGCTACGAGTTTGCAAGAAGTAATGAAAACATCCCGTCTAGGTTGCTCTTTAGTGCACCTCCAGGATCGCGCTTCCCTTCGTGGGATTTCAACGTATTTACCACGGACCCTGCAGCCCTCCCTAAACTACTGGAAGAAATGTATCTGGATTTTAAGGTGGACGAGGTACTACATACGACAAAGCACCGCCTACAGAACTTCATTGTGGCGATGAAAGAGCACTACCACCCGAACCCATTTCACAATTTCCTGCACGCCTTCTCCGTCGTTCACGCATGTTACCTCTTGCTGAGCACAACAGAAGCAGGTCCAATGCTTCAACCATTGGACATTGCAGCCTGCCTCGTTGCGTCACTTGGACATGATGTAGACCACCCGGGCCACACGAACGATTTTGAAGTGAAGTCTGGTTCTCAACTCGCGATGCTTTACAGCGACGAGTCGGTGCTGGAGCACCACCATGCCTACACGACATTCCGATTGATATCCAAGGAGAAGAATGCCAACATTTTGCAGAATCTGACCCCCGTTGATTATCGACTTTTTCGTAAGATGGTGATCACTGCCATCTTAGGCACAGACATGGCGAATCACTTCAAGTTCTTGGAGACGATTGAGAAGGTTCTTCGCCCGACAAGCCATCATGTTGATACAACGGCGTTTTCATCCGCCAAACGCGATAATTCCAGTGTCACTGCAATTATCGCGGTGAATAATGGAACAAAGACAACGTTTGATATCACAGCGGCTAAGGATCAAGAAAAGCAAGGGTCAGAGATTCTGAACGTGTTACGCGACGCTGTAATGCAGCCTGAAGGATCTATACCTAACAGTCCTCGTGGAAGTACTAGTGGATCCGCACCAAATAGTTTCCACGGGACGACTAGTGCAAAGTGTGCTCCTGGTCGCACACCTAGTGGGCGATCAACGAAATGTGGCTGGGCATACAATGGAACTGTGGAGGACAGAATATTCTTGGTGAAGACACTTGTGCATGCGAGCGATCTATCAGGCCAAGTGTTCCCGAAGCCAATTGCTTTGAAGTGGAGTAACATGATCTCGAAGGAATTCGCGTACCAGGCGTTAATGGAGCAAGCCGAAAACATCCCGATCTCGTACAGAAATATCGATGATCCGCTGAAGATGGTCGAGGGCCAGCTCTTCTTTGCTCAGAAAATCGTGTCTCCCCTCTGGGATCTCATGTATATCATGTTCCCGGATATCGACGAGTGCATGTCGAACTTACGATCGAATGTTGCGCATTATGAGCAGGAACTACAGCGCCTCAAGGATGCGCGCATTGAGGAGGGTTTAAATACTGATCGCATGCGGCAAGAGCGCGATGAGCTGGAGCGCCAGTACGAACAGGAAGACGATTCCGAGCAACCCAACAGAAGGACACGTCTTGACTCGATGTGTGGGTGCGATGATGAGGGTGTGGCGGTACCAGGACTTGCCAGGCATAACCCAGCCAAATTCAACTCGTTTCGCACGATACCGGAGGATGATAGCAACAGCAATAGTAATAGCGAAGGCGTAGGAGCAGGTTCGGATGGTGAGCCCAGTATCCGAGCAAGCGTGCTCGCAGCGGCTGAGAACTGTCGTCAGGCGAATCGATCAAGGTCTAGCAGCGTTAGCAGTATTAGCAGTAGCGACTTGGAGATTGACGAGCAATCGCTCGTCGTGTACGAATAAAATATTTTCTCGTCTATTACTTGGGTTTTGTTTGATCTACACGTAAAAAATCACATGTGGGGTTATTAGTAAACAAGTGTTCGTTTCCAACAGGCTAAGACTGCTTGATGGTAGTGCTTGTGGCAAGTGAACGTGGAGAGCACAACAAATCTCTTCGACACTCAAAGCAGTGCTTGGTTTTACCATCGACGTGCTCAGAGCAAAAGTATCCGTCACAGCGTGAACATTGGGCGGCTTGTGAGAATAAATCGAAGACGAAATGACATTCGCGGGCGTAGCAATACCATTCCGGGCGATCGGGGAACTCAAGTAAGGCGTGTGTTGCTTGCCACGTCGGACGAGTCGATGTGCCGTCACTCTCCTCAGTTTTATCAGCTTCGGTCTCTTGGCCAGTCTGTGCTGGGTCAGGAGTCTTTGGAGCGATATCGTCAAAGCGAGGAGACCCAAGCCAAGACACTGCTCTCGGTGACCCGAGGAATGCTGGCGAGTTCAGAAATTCGAGCGAGGATGCCTCAGACACGCTACGGCTCATGTTCCCTATCCGACTGCTAGTCGATATTGATGTCGAGGTTGATGCGCTTGACCCTCTCGATCGACTGCCCAGTTTAGACTGATTTAATGCTGCCTCCTCCTCGTTGTTGCTTTCCACACCCTCATCACAAACCTTAAGCATTGTAAGTGTTGGTTCCGATAGCCGACGATCCTTGCCGAATCCACGAACTCGTCCACCGGAGTTAGCTTTCGGGCAGTGGTGCTTGAAAATACAGAGAGCGTGCGGCGTCTTACAGCAGAAACGAAACTCGCAGTGGCCACACACTGCTGTCTCCAGGGCCAACACGTCGAACTTTGTGTTGCAATACAAACACACCTCTTCTTTTTCTAATACAAGTCGTGCCGCCGTCGTATCACGCCGCTTCCAGCGATGTGCCAGCTCCAGCGGCGAAAGCCTTCGCATACTGGTTTCCTGTATGCGCGCACCGTGGGAAAGCAACAGACGCACCATGTCGGGCTGATTTCGGACAACACTAAAATGCAGAGGCGTAAGACCAGTGTCGTCCCTGTTGTCGACGTTGGCATTGCAGCGATCGATTGCCAGACAAGCGATGGACACTCGTCCATACCAGATAGCAAAGTGAAGTATCTCGTTGGCCAACACGACACTAGCGGTTGTGCTATGGTGACGACGAATCACGTGTGCTTCCCACAATTGACGCACAAGGGATCCGTTCCCTGAACGGACTGCCTCCGCAATCTCCGGAGGGAGTGTCCGGTGTAATCCAAAGCCTCCAACAGATACTGATTCTTCGTCGCCATCGGCAGTACTGCTGTCACTGCTAGATGATCCACTCTCGCTGCAAGAAGGCGCCACAGCACCCATGGTTCGTATCAAATGTTCGCGAGATACGTGTGCAGTGGTGTCTTCACGATGCATTTTGTGGTTTGGTCTGAGTGCGAGAGCCTGCAGAATAACCTGGTACGGATCCAGTTCGCGTACCAGAGGCTTGAATTCGCGTAAGAAATCCTCGAACGTCATACACATGAGCTTAGCCTCCAGCAACTTGAGAATGGCTAATCCTGCGCGTAAGAAGATGTCCTGCACGCCGACAAAGAAGAGATCAAAAATGGCGCAAGCGAGGTCTGTCTTGGTCGACAACGAGAAGAGCGTCGTAAACCACTCGATACCGTACATGGGGATAGCAAAGCCTTGCGCCAGTAGATGAGCGTGCAGTTTCGGCAAGTCACGAATGAACATTTGTTCAAAATGCTGGAGGTACTCGTCCAAGAATGTGGAGCTGCGATGGTAGATTCCCGCCAGATGGCGCTTCTTCAGCATGTAGAGGAACAGTGCGTAGGCATCGGCTTCTGATAATCCTTCCACCAAGAAGAGTGCTGCAATGAAATTCATTCCCTGACAGTACCCATCTTCAGCTTCAGCGATTGCATTCAGCACTCGAAATAGTGCACTCTGTTGTGCTGCAAGTTGGTGCTGATGGCTCCGCTCGAAAATACTAAAAGTACGTGTGACATCGCGTCCTATGGCACCCGAGCGTTCATACTCTGGCGTCGAGATGAGGTAGTAGATTTCTCGATGGCGTCGCACAAAGTCTTTAGGTAGTACACGCATCTGCATCCAGCAGATACCGCTCGTGAGTGAAAGCAGCAGCTCCCGCTCTGATTGGTCCGTGAAGTTGAACTGCTTGACCACATTGCGCCAGAACAACTGGCGTTTCTTCTCATTAGGTTTCTCCGAGCTTTCAGGCTCGCGTAGATCGCAGTTTGAGTGGCGGTAGCGAGTACTCAGGAGCTCTGGAGGCGAAATTGAGGCAGTGGGAACCATTTCCAGCCGTTGGTGGTGCTGTGCTCGCGTCTGGTAAAATGCTTTATGCTGACTCTCGCCGACAAGCGGCGTGCTCTGCACTGACGAGGCCCTCAGCTTGGCTTGCTCTGCGCAGGATCCTCGCGAGTGACGTCCGATCCTCGCGAGTGCTCGTCCGTTTCTAGTGAGCTTTTCTGCCGCGGCGCTTCAATAAGAATTGCCGATCTGACGTTTTATTGGTCAATATTAGAGTGGGATTTGCCATCTCATTGGCCATAGCTGTCTCAGTTGTTTTTCGGCCAATGAGATATGCGAAACGAGACATGACATGAGATTGGCTGAAAAACGCCAAATTGTGTGCGAGTTGTGTGGATAGTGAGAAACATGGCGGCGACAGCGACGTCCAAGCCTGCGCGCGACGAGGCCGAGCCTGCGCGTGAGAAGCTGCCACTCAAGCCGCAAGTGGTGCGCATCGAAGTGCTGGGCGACGAGAAGGTGGGAAAGACGTCGCTCATCTGCTCGTTGGTGTCGCGCCACTTTAGCGAGAAGGTGCCCAGTGTGCTCCTCAATGTGCAGATCCCGGCCGAGGAGAGCGACGAGAACGTCATTATCTCCATCACGGACACTTCCTGTATGCAATATTGTTAAAATAATATTTATTGTAGTAATACTTTCTAATGTACTACGTGGATAATGTTGTAGCTCGTGTATCGGATTTGATGCGCGTGACGAACGCAGCCAAGCGTAGCGACGCCATTTTGTTAGTGTATGACCTAACGAGACCTGAGACCTTTCAGCGACTGCGACGCTGGTTGGACTTTATTGCCAAAAACAAGGAGATTCCTGTCGTGCTGGTCGCCAACAAAGTGGACATCAATGCAGTCACGCCCACCACGGACGGACCGTATGCGAGCCAAGTGCGACATCTGGTCAACACGTACCCTGTGGGTGTCAATTTTTGTATGTTTGGAGAGATAATAATGCTGACGAGTTGCTGTACCTAGTTCGTGGTGTCAGAGGTGGAATGCTCGGCGAAGAACTTTACGCAGGTGGCACAAGCTTTCTTCTTGGCGCAGAAAGCAGTGCTGTATCCTGTTGCCCCGCTTTACAATGAAAAGAAGCGGGTATGTTGTGATTGACTTTGGTGGTCAGGTATTTAAGGCTTGACGTTTGTTTTTGTGTTGTAGCAATTGCAACCAAAGTGTCTTAAGGCAATTAAGCGGACATTTCGCCTGTATAACCGTGATCGCAGTGGTATCCTCAGTCGAGAGGAGCTGAACGAATACCAGTACGATTGTTTTGGAGTGCGTCTTCTCTCGACAGAGATCGACACATTGATGGAGTATCTATCGTCGGAGGTGCCGTCAGGAGTGGCTCCTGATCGCAGTGGACTTTTTGTAGAAGGCTTCATCTATCTGTGGTGGCTATTTATCGATCGAAACCGGCCAGAATCGGGCTGGCAAGTGCTGCGCAGTCTAGGATACAACAACGATTTGCATCTGGAGATTCCACCGGAGCGTCTTCAGTTAATGCCTTATGAAGAGGACCAATCTGCGCAGCTCACCCCTCAAGCTATGGAGTTCTTTAAGAATTTATTTCGCCAGTTTGATGCAAACAAGGACAACAACATTGCAGAGAACGAGGTTGAGGCCATTTTCTCCATTTGCGAGGATGAGAGTGCCCCTTGGATGACGTGCTCCGCTATCTCATCGCCTCTACTCTATGAGAGAACCATGGTGGATGGAAAACCCACGTTGTCGCTAGCAGTGTGGCTTGCCTGTTGGAGCTACGTTGCGCAGGAAAACCCACAGAAGCTTCTTGAAACACTATTTTACCTAGGCTACAACGACAAGCTTTCCCCGGCGATCGAATTTGTCAAGTACGTATTTTATTGTAGCCCATCTGCAGTTAGCATCTTTAACGTTGTGATTTCTTTTGTTTACGGATGCAGGAGCCGTAGTCTAACGCGCAAGGCAACGAGAATCGAACGCAACGTAGTCTCATGCTACATTTTTGGATCGCCCGAGTCAGGGAAGGAGCACTTTGTGCGCACATTTGTCGGCGGGAAGGACACAGCTTCGGCAGACGAAGAACAGTTTATTCTCCGTGGCATCGGTGCAGTCCCCGACCGTGATACAACAAAATACCTCTTTGTATGCAGTGGCTGGTCATGTTTGTTTGTGACCAATAGTGCGACTAACGATAGTACATGTGGTGTAGATCACGGAAGCATTGTCGGACGACGAGATTGAGATGAAGGCGGATGTTCTACTCTTGGTATTGAATCCTGATGATGAGACGAGCAAAATTTTCGTCGAGGAGCAGGACAAGAAATTACCTGTAACAATCCCGCGCGTTGTTATTAGCTACAAGCTGAAGACTCATGATGAAGATGTGGAGGAGAAGGTGGGTGTTGATGAAAGCAGTGCTCTCTTGAAAGAAGAACCTACGGATTTTGCAATCGACGCAACGCTCAAGCAGTACCCAACGGCGCTCAAGTGCTACGATGCGGAGTGCGTAAAGAACGAGGCCATTCGTGTCCTTGTGGCCACAGCCTTGCGGCCGTACGTGCTGCATTTTTGCTTTTGTGAGTGTCGTTGATTCTTTGCTAATGTTAAGCGGATCTGTTGTGTAGTCCGAAGAACGCGCGCTCTAAGTCCTCGGGAATTTGGTTGCCAGGCCGAAAGACGAGCATGGGTGTGATCGGGTTGACTGCTGCTGCGGCCGTTGTTGCGTTTGTCGCGAAGCCGGAAGAGAGCAAGGCAGTCGTGAACGACTTGGTGTCCAAACTTCGGCGTTGAGTATAGTAGCTGTGCAGGAAATAAAACGACTTAGCAGTGCTTACCGTGTTGGATGGCATGTCTCTTGGATCTGTTGATTCTTGGTTTACTCCGGTCTGTTGAAGTTGGATGATTGCGGTACATTATCAGCGATGCATAGACGTTAATGAAACGTGCAATGAGAAGAAGTTCATTATTGCCGATTTGTTGTTGGGTAAGATTTTATACGGAGTTGTTGGGTTGTCCAGAGAGGAAACCACTCGTAGCATCATCTGAAACGTATCAGTCGCGATTTTGTTGGGATCGCATGGCGTATGGGACTTGCAAGCTCGATTTGCTCACTCGACAACATTGTATCCTTTCGGTTTAGATGGAAAAGTACATTGACTACTCGTCGATACCTCGTTATTTGTACCGATATTGCATTGATTTTATTTTATGCGCCGACTAACCTCGTTGACTGGATTGGTGTCTCGCTAAAATCCCGATAATCTAAATTCTCCCCAACCTATTGTGAATAATCTGGTGTTCTTCAGTGCAACTCGGTTTTACTTTTTAAAGTACCCTAAAACTAATCCAATCTTCCCTGTAGATAATGCAAAGAAAATGTTGGAAAGGCGTATGGTTAGCTGCACGAAAAAAGTTATGGCACATCTGCAGAATTCCGGACTCTACACAATCCATTCTATTGAATACAAGGAGCGATAGCTTGCTTATAGTCTTCTGCTTTGCAGCACGAGACTGGGTCGTGTTGACATTATTCTGACTGTCAGAGTCGCCAGACATATTTGCGCGCACGTTCTACCGGCTAAACTCTAAACTGCTAACACTACGGTAGGGCATGTTTACGTCATATCTATCGCGAAAAATATTCTGAGCACACACTTCATTTGTCAAAGTGGGCAGTGCTCAGCCCTTTCATGCATACTTGTGTGTATTATCACGATACCATGTTGCTTGCATCTAACCCGACAATTGATGTCCTTGTGCACTCTGAGAGAACCCAAGTTTCTGAACGAAGACACGCAAAAAACAAATCTGAAGCACACAGATCCAGGAAATGGTCTGTCTGCGCATTGGTCCCACCTCTAATGTCACGGTTGTCAGTGCCAGGACCCCGGGACACTTGTCCGTGACAGCTTTGTTGGGGCCACGCCAAGCGATCCCACTGGAGGCCCTCAAGACGAGGAAAGCCAAACCACGTCCACTTCCACATCATTGTCGCACTTGGAATTGCTTGCGCCGATTGCTTACGCAAAGCTTAATTCTGTCTGCACGATTACGCCTGCAGAAAATACCAGCCCGCGAAACCATCAGAACCACCGACGCAGCTTTCTCTCACTTTTCAAGTTGCTACTCAGAGATTAGGCGGAGTTCGACCCAACGGAGACCAATGGAGGTATCGCAACTCAGGCGCCGAAAGCCCAAGGCACTACCACAACTTGTCGTAGAACCTGAAGATGAAGACGAAGCTTTTGCTGCTGTCCCGGTCGAGCAGATGAGTGCTCGT
>PCFV01000207.1:0-44259 GCA_002812785.1 Phytophthora litchii | reverse complement strand
ATTGTCTTGTGAACCCATTCTGGGGATTCCGTGGATTAGATACTAACGTACAATACCGAATAGAATGCGGTCTTCGACTATAATAGAGTGCGGTAAAAGTAAATGAGGGCACTCTATTCGATGCCACTCTATTCTGAACGTCAATCGCACTGACAATTGAGAATGGGCAGGCCCTCGTGGGTTGTCTCGGGTTTGATTTCTATCGAATGCGGTAATTCTCCGTGCTAAATGGTAAGTCCCCACGCATGTACTAACCTAGCTGCAAGTTCCTTCGACTACCATCTCCTTTTGCTGCTGGTTAATCCTCGATGACGATGTCATCTAGCGTCTCCACGAGGTTTTCAAAGCTCTCGTTATCGCTGTTAACATTGTTGTCACCACGGAGTTCCCAGGCCATGCGGAACTTTGTGCCGTACACATCGTGGTGGGCGATGTGCCATGAAGCAGACTCGTCACTAAACCCACACATCGAAACGCTTTTCTCGACAACGGTATCCGGCGTCTGCCTTTACGTTCATCACCCATGCTGCCACAAGCTCAACTTCGGGTGGGCGAGGATTCCCGCCTCTAGTGTAGCGAACTTGTCCGAGCGCTTTCACCCTTTTATGATATTGCAGAGGTTGTCCTAAAAGGACATGTAGATTCCCACATCTCCTGCTTGAAGATAAGGCGTCAAGCCTCTAGGGATAACAAGCATGCCAAGAGGCAATGCATAAGAGGTTTGGTGAGTGAGTGGTGCAGCGTTGGAGTGACGGAACGAGTGGAGGTGAGAGCTGCTGTGCCTTCCAGGTTAAACGATTGGTGTCTAAAGCAGCGATATCGGTTGCATTGTCCGCATCTTGAAAAGTTGCTGAAGGTGACCACACTCTATTCGATCGCACTTTATTTTTTAGTGAGTTGTTAGACCGAACTCTATTTAAAAGGCACTCTATTCGCTGGGGCCACTAATCAGTAGTATACGTTAGGAGTAGTTCCTGTTTTGTGAAAAAACTTTTTCTTGTAAAACAGATTACGATTTACGATTTACGATTTAAGATCGACGTCCTTCCGGTACGAGTAAGTACACATGTGAGGCACCCTCATAATCCGTAGCACACAACAGGTCTAATACTGCATCTCTGTTTGCTATCCTCGCTGCAGCGGCCGTTTCTCGCATGCAGCTACTTTCATTCTGCATTTCGCCCTCAAGCTCTCAACCCAACAGTTTCGCAAGTACCAAAACAAGAACGTTTGCATCATGCGCGTGACTTTTGTCTTTTTCGCTGTCATTGCGCTTAGCATCGTCGATGCTGCTACAAACGCTGGCCCAACCACTATCTCGACGAGGATGTCGATGGGTCTGTCCCAGTCAGTCGATGCGCTGGGAAACCCCAACGACAAGCGGTTGTTGCGTATCCATGGAGAACCTGAAGACGATGATTCTGAGGACAGCAGTGATGAAGAGAGAGGGATTTCACTCACTGCTAATCAAATAGCGAACTTGATCAATGGTCGAACCAGCTGCGGAAGAAAATTCCCCTCACAGTACGGGAAATGGCACGTTAGTGAGTTGTATATTTCCGCTTTGTAGTCTTATGCAAGAATCTGGGTTACGGTAACGTCACTGGGATCCCCCCGTTCAATCGCTTATACAACTTATGCATAGCCTAAGTTACATTTTTCATCTTGCGCTAGATAAGGTTGAACTCGGATATCTGAAGCAGGATCAATGAATTCGCGTAGCAGCTTTCTCTAATAGTGATGATATTACATGTATCCAAGGAACAAGATTGTTTTTCACTACAAGCGTATTTTTTCTCGTGTGTGTCATGCATTGTATTCGTGTTGCAGTATCTGACCAACTGCTCTACCCTTTCTTACGGCTGCTCCTCCACTGTCGGCTTGTAGTGCTCGAAAGTGTTGTAGCCCTTGTCGCCCATGGCGGCATCCCAGAAGTACTTGTAGTCCGGCACGGGGTTTACAGGCCAGTCGTTCTGGAAACGTTCAGCCAGGTCGGGATTTGACATGAAAAGCCGAGCAAATCCCACGAAGTCAGCGGCTCCACTATGAATAACCCCTTCTGCTGTGTCACGCGTGTAGCTGTTGTTGGCCATGACAGTACCCTTGAATGCCTTCTTGGCGTCGAACACAGTCAGAGTACGACTCTCAGTGGTGTATCCAAATCCGAAGCCATCCAGCATCGCCAAGTATGCGAGACCATGCTCCGACAGACGCTCAAACGCGTACGTGAACATTTCGTTGTTGTCCTTGCTGCCCATACCACCAAAGACTCCATTCGGCGATAGACGCACACCGATGCGGCCTGCAGGGAACACAGTCTTGAGCGCCTCCACAACCTCGTGTAGGAAGCGGTAGCGGTTCTCAAACGAGCCGCCATACTTGTCCGTACGTTGGTTCGTTGTCGATTGCAGGAACTGGTCCACGAGGTATCCGTTGGCACCGTGCACTTCCACACCGTCGAAACCCGCGCGCTTTGCTCGAATGGCGCACTGACGGTACATCTCAACAATCTCCGGAATCTCTTCAGTCGTTAACGCGCGAGCCTTCTCGAACCCCGTACGTTCGCCACTAGCATCGCGAGTAGTGCCTCCGACGTACTGTGTGGCCGAGGCAGACACAACTTCATTCGTCGGATGGAAGGACGGGTGCGACTGCCGACCCATGTGCCAAAGCTGAAGGAAGATCTTGGTGCCCTTGGTATGCACGCGCTCTACAAGCTTCTTCCAGACAGCCTCCTGTTCGTCTGTATACAACGCTGGCGCGCCATACCAGCCGAAGCCTTGCTCCGAAATGCCACAACCTTCCGTGATGAGAAGACCGGCACCAGCACGTTGTTCGTAGTAGACGATGTTGCGTTCCAGCGGCACGTGGGTCTCAGCATCTGAGCGTGCGCGCGTCGTGGGGCCGTATACAATGCGGTTCTTGAGTACGAGATCTTTGCTGAGTTCCAGCGGCGTGAAGAGCTTGTAGTCGGCAGTGACGGAAGACATGATTGTGGATTGTTGTGTGTGAAGCACTAGGCAAATTGAATAGTGAAGGACCAGAAGCTGGGGAAACCTTCTGAATGAAAGTAGAGTTCGTTGCGTTATCTCGGTGGTTGACGCAATGATGCACATGGATACGTGACAGATTCGTTTACTGAAGCCTTTGCATTCACTTGATTACCACGACGAGATGGTTACGTTTTAGTTGGTTTGTCGCAGACGACCACCAAGATAAGCGGTGATTCGCTAAAATTCACATTAAAATGATACAATTGGTTAAAATACAGTGTGACTGTAAATTGCATGTTTCAGAAAGTTGTGGTTGCAATCATCGAGCACATCCCAGTTAAAGGGTTAATAAAAACAACTAAGTTATGCTGTTTGATCTCTGTTGAACCAAGGAATCCTATTGCTATGGTATATATGCAACTGCGCTTTCAAAACCACTTTATCATAGTTGTAGTCCTTGCAGTGCTCAAAATTAGAAATCCACACTCTTGGCCAGATAAGTCGTGAGACTGCTATTTGTAGTTGTGCACAACGAATATGATGCCACTTGAAGAACCAATATATGAATGGTAAGCACTGATCATCGAATAGTGAACTGAAATGACGCGCCAAAGCAACTCGAACTCACAAGAAAATCAACAGATCTCTTTGTTTGCAAAGGCAACAAAATCGATATCGTCGTTATGGAATCGCAGCCAAATCGGACACAGCAGTGAATACTCTGTCGAACGGCTTCTCGCTTTTCGCGATTATTACCAGCGCACATCAATTACTCGCGCGATAACTATCTGCATTCTGTCTCCACTTCCTGCTGTATTGACAACACTGGCAATTGATTGTATACCTCTTCGGCCTCCATCTGACGGTTGGAAAGAGAATTATGCAGTTTGGATTCGCTTACTACTTGCAATTTTCATTGAAGCCTTCGCAGTGACATTCCAAGTGAGAGCTGTTATCGTGCCAGGAACTATTACCATTTTTCAGGGAGTAAAGATTGCACTTGGCACGGCAATATGTAGTGTGTTGGCTACGATGGCAGTTGCAGCATCGTGGAAATTCCCTATTCCATATGGATATATCATCATGCTCAACTTGTACGTGATATTTTTCGTGATCTACATGATTCTGGCGATTGGTCCGAAAGTGTTAGTCCAGTCTCCAATACTACAACAGCAGATAAAATCGGAGTTGCTGGTTATGATGAGTCAAAGTTGTGTGGCTGTCGCGTATCCGGTCTCTAGTGCCGTATTCAATAGACTATCGGGGGCCCACCAGGCTCTTCTGATTTTCATGATGCCCTTGATCAAGTTTATCACTAAACAGAACATTGTAAAGTCAGCCGGGAGTTTTTACGAGTATGTCGGTCCAGTTTTGGTGTTTTCAGTAGATCTTTTCAACATCTTCTACCTTGCCATATGCATGCAAACGGCGAAATCGATGACCACGACTTTGATTATTATCGGGATAGACAGTTTTCACGTGATTCTCGCTCTTCGCGCGATATTTCAACGTACAAACAGCGTCCAAGCAACTCCAGAAATCGTTATCGGGGAACCAAAACATTACCTTTTGGACTTACCAGCAGGAATACGTAAGGTGTTTAACGGAGTTGTTCCATCACACCAGAATTATCGTCGAATTCGACTGTTGGCACCGTTCCCACTTTCCTTATCTGAAGAAAGCAAAACATTCATGAGAGAGTTAGTGCGAACTGGTAGCTTTGCTAACGACACAGCAAGATGTTCAATTAGATCTATCTCGAAAAGTAGCAAGCAAGTTGGGCCACCGCTTCCATCAGCTTATATTCCATCGATAGCGATCGTTTCAACAACAAAGCAAAAGAAGGTATCTCCAGTCAGCCCTTTCATGACAACCCCAGCACAAATACTTCGACCTGCATCATTACCACGAGATATTTCGATGAAAGCGATTGAGAGAGACTCATCATTCGATGACAACGAAGATGTTATTCGAGACGCACTTCAGACACTTTTTCATTCCGAATACGTTCTTATGGCTGAGTATATCGAGTTCATAATCCCAGTGTTATACGCATTGTACCTCTCCGTGCTTGTCCATTTAGATGTGGCGGTTTACTACCCGCACACGGCATCCATGACAACTAATAAGCTGAAGGATACGGTGACAAATATTTTGATATATGGTGCGCTTGAGTTCATCGCGTTTGGAGCTCTTCTCATTCTATTGAAGCGCAAATTTGGGTACTCACCGTTGTATCAGTTGGCCTTCGTGTTGGAGTGTCAGGCCCCCGCTATTCAAGGTCATCTCTTTTTGTGGACAATCTCCATCCTCCAAATTACGCTAGTACATTATGGTACGTACCCAGAGTATCTCATCACTTGTGCGATGTCTCTCGTTCTCATGATCTATCCTGTGTTCCATGTAGGCGCTGATTTCATTGTTCAGACTTCCTAACTCGATCATACAACGCCATCGTGGCGAGAACTATGACGTATGCTACAATCGAGTTTCGTTGATACTTGTGTTTTCTCGCCACGGCACTGAACTGAGTCTCACATTACAAGGTGAGCCATTCATATAGGCATAAAACTATTCTGAATCCTATAGCAATGATCACCGACAAGTTCTTATATTTGTACATACACATTCGTTGCTCTTGGTATCTAATTTTTTGACAAACTAGTAAATACTTCAAGTATAACTTTATGGCACGAAATAACGGGGTTACTTCCGCAAAGATAGCAATGAAAAGCTCCAAATAATCATAACGGTCTCACAAAACGATAATGGCGGAGGTGAATAGCGTCTCCGATGTGAAGCAATCGGGGCGGCTTCCATTCTTCACGCCACGCGAAGTAGCGACTCACAACTTGGCCATGGTGAGGATGAAATGTATTCTTGAAATGCTCATGTCTGACTTGTTCATGCTATTGGTGTTGCTAGGATTGCTGGGTCTCTGTTAACCATCGTGTATTGGACCTCTCACCTATTATCGAAGAAAACCCCGGTAGGCCATAGTTTGCTTTGAAATGCTACCCAAGGTGAATCTCACAAGCTATTTTACGTAGGTACGCTAGTTCAACCGCTTATTCTACACGCTGGTGAGGACATTTCCCACTGGTTTGATCCAGACACAGAGGATGTATGTTGTTGCAAGTCACACTTCGTCCTATTTCACTATCTAACATTTGTTGTTTTCCTTGTAGGTGAAATATCACGTGGACCCGGAGCGCAACCTGTCCGTACCATTCGTGCCTTACGGACGTTTCCTTCACGTACCACCTCCAGACCCTACTACAGAATGGCGAACTGCTGACCTATTGCCGTGGTGGCGTGATCCAAAATATGTCGTAGGCCGACTCACGAAAAAGGCTCGTTGGCTCGAGATTGTCAATGTCCTCACACAACAGCGACACTCGCTGGAAGTTTGTTGTGAAGAAACCCTCAGTGAAATTCAAACTCGATATCTTCGATTTAATGCCCATGCTGGCAGCTACACTTGGAAACATCTTGACGACGACGAATTTGTGCAGTTGCATATGCAGCGTACACTTGACGAGAATGGAATTCCAGATGAGTCTCCAATCTTTGAGCGCTTTGACATGGACGAACAGCAATACAAACCCACGCTACATATCTACTTTGATGACGATTTAACCGTCATGTAACTCAGTAGTAGCTTTCTCACTTAAGCTAATGAATACACAATATTCATAAAGGTAGTTCACGAATTCCTAGTTCATATCAATAGATCAAGAGTCGCTATCCTAGCAGCGGCTCTCGGGTAGAGTTCCCAACGCTGGACAAGAGAATCTCTATGATCACTCGAGCTGTGCCTTCAATCAAAGGCCAAAGTGATCCAGTTGGATATGAATCAACAGGGTTTCAAGGGAGAGTGAGACCACCTGAAGATATTCTCCGCCAGGCTCGTGCCACAAGGTACAGGTGTCAGTTGATGACATTGTGACTGTGTGCTATCTTGTTGACGATGAATGTTTGGTATTGATGTGGTTAAGTATCACGGGAGTTCTGGGCCAGATCGGTTTGTTTCTTGAGCTTTTCAACAGTAGTCTCAGTATAATTCTAACCATTTCCATGGTAGCTAGTGTTGCTTCCTATGCTTTAGATATCCTTCAAGAGCTTAGGGATGATACTACAGAGGTGCAGAATCGGATGATGAAGCTGCATCAACGTGTGGATGTAGTGGCAGAAGTTGTCGACAGTCAAATTCGGCAGCAGCATAGGGGGCGAACATCAGAACCAAATCTGCTGCACTTGCTGCCATCTCAAGAAGATAGCGACCGTGTTCTATGTGTGCAGACTATCAGTTCTTTATCGTCGACTGGTGCAAAGAGCAATAATGATCGTCCTGCTCCTATTGTCGAGGCATACAAGCGATGTGAGAGTGTTCCTCCATTGGAACTGGTACGTCGTGCAGATTATCAACTGCTGCTGAACACCTTGAAGCTAACAACAATTGTTAGCTGGATAGCTATTACGATGATGAACAGCGAGGAGCAGCAGGAAACCAGTCAGACAGCCAGACCGAAGGTTCATACCCCCACGTTTCATCGATTTCGAGGAAGAAATACAGTAATCCAGGGTTTTTCATGGAGGAATGGTTGAAAAATGAAATAGGAAGACAACAACGAGCGTTGGAGATCAAGGAAGAGCGTCGTCGTGAGCGACGTGACGCCCAAAATCTTCGCAAGACACGCGAATTGGACCAACAGAGACAGACCGCAAGTTCTGGAGACGCACAAAGTTCGGCAAGCATCGATTACGCAGAGCAGAAGTTGAAGTTTCTCAAGATCCGGTCGTGGAGGGAAATATATGGCACTGGAGAAGGCAAAGAGCTGATGAAACAGCAACAAAGTGGTCGAAGTCCCAGTCTGCGAGAATTACGCAAGAAGGCACAACAGAGCCTTGCTTCAATCACGCAGAGTCCACCAAGAACTGAGGACCGCCCGCAACCAGCTTCAGTTCCTCCACCTCCACAGGATGAACCAATCCAAGCTTACACCGAACAATTTTCTTTGAATACTCCACCGGACCCGCCATCAATCCCGACAAGTCTTGGAGGTGCATTCATGCAAGAAATGGATGACGATGAGATCGCAATGGAGCTAGAAGAGGAATTCACGAATGGTATTCCTCCACCACCTCCGTTACCAGACTCAACGCACCCTGAAGAATTCACCGATCATGGGTTGTCGTACTACTACGACCCCGCAGCGACGCACAACCTAACACCTCCACCTCCACCTGAACTCGATGAACAGAGCAAATCTGACGCCTTCTACGACGTCTACGAAGAAGAAGATAATGACATCCCTCCACCGCCGCCAATGGAAGAATACGAGCCTCCTTCCTCCGAACCACCACGTGCGCCCAATTTTCTTGAAGAAATTCAACTTGGAGCTTCACTACGCAGTGTCAACGACCGTCGACTTGAACGTGAAGCTCCTTTGCGTCCTCTGAGTCCGCAAGCTGCTTTGCTCGAGCAAATTCTTCAGAAACAGAGTCGTCACTTGCGTCCCATCGAACCTCGTGCTCGTCCACCCATTCAAACGCGTCACACTGGTGCTCCATTTGCTGATTCCATTGCACGGATCCTCGATCGACGCTCCATGATCGCCTACGAGTCTGACAGCGATTCCCAGCAATCCAACGACGATGATTGGTAGATAGCGGCAGTCCACTTCAACGACCATCATTCTTCATGCAACCTTCCTACTACCTCATATGTGGACTACACAATATACGTACACCACACCGCGATCCTCAGACACCAAGAACCGGAAGATGCAGCAACCGCCGCTCCCCCCAAATCCCCCGCAGCCGGACGAGAAGCCTCGCGATGGCATTCCATACCTAGGCAGTCGTATCTCACTCGTCTCCAAGACGGATATCCGCTACGAAGGCTTTTTATTCAACATCGACACGCGTCAAAGTACTGTTGCTCTGCAGAGTGTCCGTTCATTTGGTACTGAGGGCCGTCGGGCGGAACACGTGCCACCTTCGCCTCATGTACTGCAGTACGCGACGTTCAAGGCCTCCGAGATCAAGGATCTACATGTGTGTGAAGCTGCACCACAGCCTCAGGCTCCTCCACCACCTCAGCCCCCAGTGCAGCCCCCACTTCCGGCAGGTCCACCCCCTCCCGTTACAGTCCCGACCCCCAGTCCCGCGGGTCCGAAACCCACGTTATTGACCCCCGGGTCGGTGAGTGCACAGACAAAGACTCAGAATCAGACGCAGAATCAGACGCAGACTCAGACGGAGAGACGACAGAATAATGCTAGGACAATCCCAGGTATGGGAGGCCACTTGTTGAAGCGCAAAGAACGTCGTGTTGGCGGAACGGATGCAACTGGACCGGATGATGCGTCAGGAGAATTTAATTTTGCCGAGGGATTGAATGACTTTGATAAGCAGCAGGAATACTCCAAGATGGAAGAGAGTGCCAAGAAAGAACCGACTGGCAGTTACCAGAAGTCTTCGTTCTTTGATACCATCTCGTGTGACGCACTGGACCGACTGGAAGGACAGCGATCGAGGATGAGTGGAGCTGAAGAGAGAAAGTTGAATACGGAAACGTTCGGAGCTGTGGGACTCAACAATCGTCGCAGCTTCCGTGGGCGTGGAAGAGGTCGACGTGGAGGATCTCGCAATGGCAATTGGAATGGAGGTCGTGGTGGAGGCCGTGGAGGACGCAATAATGGTTTTCCTCGACCCCAACCTGCTGGACCTTAGAAGACTGTAGTTGATTTTTTGACACTCAGCATACCCACGATACTCACGATGAGCCCCAGACAAGATAGGATTAAAGCAGCAGACGATTGTGCTGACTCACCAACTAATGGACCATGAAACAACGAATATGTTCTTGTTTTTCAGAGTAAATTGTATGATGGATAAAATTGTTGTTTGAGCGTCAACAAATACATGTTGATTCGATTCGAACGGAGCAAACAACGAGTAGCTGAACTTGACATAGCAGCGGTGCTCGAGCTCCGTCTTGATCTCAGTGAAGTTCGTATGCTGCTCAACTACAACCACGAAAGTGTCAAACAAGTAGTTCAAGCCCAAATTAACATCACAATAGAGCTTCCTTCGTACATCCACAAGTTCCGCTTGGATGCAGTCATTTACATTGACGTAGTGGAATTTCGCGATGTCAAGCAAACATTTCTTGGTCACCACGTCGGAACCCATGCTGATGATACCCAACGCCTTGTTCAGTAGCTTAGTCACGTACGCTGTCCATTCGTCTGACTGTCGGTGTTGTCCTGATCTGCGTCTAAGACCTCAAAGATGGCAATTTACGAGACCGCAGATGAAGATTATCATCATCGACATCATTTTGCGCTAGCGAGCGCCACGGGAATCCTTTGGCTACGTCGTTCTCAGCCTCGCGACGTCCGAACTGTCCCGACAGCTGAGCTAGCGAAAGTGGTGCGGTACGAATTCCATGAACAGCTCCGATGTTACCCCACCATGGAATCGACTGCACCGTCGTCACAGTCAACAACGCTCCTACCAAAGCTAGCTTCATACATCCCATATTCACTCTTCGCTTATGCTGCACGAACCAATATACGGACGATCTGAACTACTCAGTGGTGGTCTTCAAAGGAGAATCTTGACGTGAAGTCTCCACCGCTCGTTTACAGGAACGAACGGAGGGCATTCATCGTGCCTATTCACTTGCGGTCTTCACCGAGATTGAGATCGACAGAGGCGATTGCGTTGAGCAATCTGTAAAGCAAGAAAGGCTTAGATGCGTAAAACACTCGTAAAGCACTTACAAGTGAACGGTAAGATCCAATTCGACTGAGGCGCTGTATCCTGAGGATTAGCACTTCAACCAAACACCAAGTCATGTGCTTGCGGCAGTCTTCAACAGATCGGACATCGAAGCCAGGAGATATGCACAGCAGCAAAGCGTATGCACGGAACCACAATTTCCAGCTACGGAGGTTTCTACAGAGGAGACCGACGTCCGGACCACCGGAAGCTGATATTGCATGCTGTGGTGGGACTAAAACCCAAGAAATGCATCGTGGAAGACAATGGCAATGGAGCTCTGGATGTCTCTCAATTCACCTGCTGATGAAGAGATCAGCTCCATGTGCTTCATTTCACCTTTGTCCAGCTTCTCGTCTTAGCTACGATGGGTACGTCGATGTCGCTAGCATCCAAACCGACGTGTTCGACACGACCACCACCAACGTGTCGCTCTTCGCCAGAAATGCAGATTCTGACAGTACGAATGCGGCCACTAATGCCTTGCAATGACACGATTGGGACAGACCACCGCGTTCGTGTCGACCACGACGAGATGAAGGGCCTGGCACAGATCTTCAGGGCGATGGTGAACGGCGACCGACGATCCAAGCGTAAAATCCGGCTGCAATGAAGACTCAAGGATCGACAACTCGCAGGTTTACGATCGTAATGATGTACATGAAAATATTAACGACTTTGTCTCGCTGGTACGGTCTCAGAATGGCAAAAAGGGTTACTTGGTTTCTTAGGCGCCGAACGGGGTGATGTTGGAGCATTGACACGGCACAACCTTGCGGCTATTGAGTTTCTGCGTGTCACGGGCGTTCGGACGCGGTAGGAACTTCCGGTACCGTTCGAGTTGCTCAGGTGAAGCCTCTAACATGTCACTCACGACAACCCACTCGACCCCTTCCGAGTACGGTGGTGTCGTAAGTGAGCCCTTGTAGCGGAAGATTTTGCCTTCCAACAGGTTGTTGAGCTCGTCACCACCGACGATCTTGCCCAATGCAACATGATCTTGCTTTTTGGGTTTCAGAGTTGAGATCTCGTCCCAGAACTGGGCCAGGAAAGCATTTTCCTTGCCCTCAGTGAAGAAGACACCCACCACTGCTAGTGCCCCGTCCTCTGCTTGATGCACTAAATGCAGTTCCATGGCTCGAGCATTGCCGTTCACCGTGTGTTCACCTGTAGAATAAAAAAGTTAGAATTCTGGATCATGAATTCAATTGACATGACGTACTAGGCAAGTGGAAATGGAACTGCACCGTGTAGTATTTCTTGCCATTGAGCGTCAAGACATTCTGCTCATGGTTGCTCCAGTTCACTTGGAAGTTGTCACCTCCGTGCACGAGTTGCATCTCAGCTATTGCTGAACCAAGTTGTAGGTCCGTCTCAGCGGAATTCAACGTCTCGACTTCTTCCGCAGGGTCTTCGATGATATCAATCGGAGACTGTGACAACATCGACGGTCCGTCAACTGGTTTTTCAGCTGCAACTGCCACCGTCTTGTGATGCAGCACTTTCGTGATTGAGACTTTCGAGATGGACGAGCCCATTGTGGCAATGGAGAGATGCGAACGAGCTGGTAAAAAACAGAATGGACCAAGACTCGCTTGACAAGTGGTTCTGAGACCAAGAGCTACAGTGGACGACAGCTTCGAGCGTTGAATCACACCATAGCGAGTCTAAGTATAGCGCGTGAGCTTTACTGCGCCAAGCACCTTCAAGAGAGTGGCGAGGGATGCTTTTTGTTCATGAGCTCGGTTGGTGGTTTGTTGCAGTGCAACCGCCCGACCAACATCATTTTCTTCCCACACAGATGAAGCCGGCCCTGCCTACGTTCAGGTGTCGCAATACGACCGAACGGTCGATTGCTGGGCTTTAGTGCAGAGGAGCTGGCTGCTTCGGGCTTTCGTGAGGCTTTCACGTCCAAGTGGAATTTTTTGGAGCGGATTGCATCGCTTAGGCTGTCGTTGAGACTCAAGTGGCTGCATGTTGCAGGTTGGTGTTAAACAGCGAGAGAACCAACAGAATCCAAGAGAACCAACAGGGTCGTGTCGAATCTGTTGGTTCTCTTGCTTGGACAGTGGCGAGATGTCATAAAAACAACAGTCAGGATGCCATGGAACCAACAAGTCTGTTGGTTCTCTTGCCAGGAGACCACCACGCATCGACAACTCGACGGTAGTCTACAGCTCTACAGATACATTGTAATGTTCAACATCCAGGACTTTGTGCTGGAGGTATACGATCGTAATGGCAGCGGAAGATCAACCATGGAGTGGGTTCGTGTGCGCCCGTCAATGCATCGCTGTCGGGTGGGGATGCAATTGCAGAGCGGCCTGCATCCATCGCGAGATTCAATTACGCATCCTGAGGCGGTAGAGTGCGGACGCAATCCTGTTTGAAGTAGAGCAGCTTGCAATTGCTGCCTCTGCTGGCAAAGATACCTCTCGTCGTCATCTGCCTGGTGTGCTGTCATGTGGAAGCGCGATTCATCGACATCTGTGCAGATACCTCTCGTCGTCATCTGCCTGGTATGCTGTCATGTGGAAGCGCGTTTCATCGACATCTGTGGGGCTGCGATTAGTGAGAAGTGCGTCAACTGTGGACGTCCATGAGCTTCGCTGGTGTTCCGCAGCTTGGCATGTTAACAGAATCAGGCCAAGCAACGGGCAAGTCGGACACTACTTGACCACCTCGTCACATCTGGCGCTTGGTAGAGGCTTTATGTGTGTGAATGTGGTTGGAAAGAATGGATGGACGCCATTGCGGCTATAATAGTTGCTGGGCGATAAATGCACAAGTCCCCCTTACCTTGCAGCTCGGACTAACCTGATGTAGACACTGTGTTGGTATTTCTGTGGAGGGCTGAAGTACATGCTTTTGCAGCTTTTGGATGAACTTTTGAGCTGATGTCGTTGCTGATAGCAATGGGGTCAATATTAGTTGTTGACTGCGGAAGGACCTCGGTGTTCATAGTTCTTGCGCTATTCGAGTGCTGAAGTTGCGGAATTTCATCGAGTTTATGATTGCAATTGGTCAGTTCAAAAGAAGATGGGAAGGACTACAGTGTGAAGGCAAGCAAAGAGTTATGGGGCTGATTTCACTGCGGTATGCAATAACCGAAAGATAAGTTTAATGAAGTTCCGGGGTTTTGGGAAGGACATGGTGAAAAAAGTTGTTGTGGAATTTGGTGTTGATATCAAGCGTAGACGTGGGGAAAGGTCGACATAGACATAGTTTCTCGCTAATGGCTGGGCGTGTGTATCAATCAAGAGATGACAGCAGGATAACATTGTTGATTCTAGCTGAGCAGGAGAAGCTGACATCGGATTTTCACCGTGGAGACCAGTTTAGCATTATCCCAAATTGACCGCACGTATTAGCCAAACCACAAATTCCCACGTAGAAAACCGGTTGAAATGTTATACCTGCCACAGAAATTGGATTCGTGGAGCTTGGTGCATGGACATACTGGAAATTGTCACTTGTATCTGAAGTTTGATCAAACTTTGGGTAATATTGCTGGATTTTGAGGCGGGATGTAGTGGAAACAATGCTTGCTTAAAGTTACTAGGCGTTTGAGTGCCTCTCATGGGTAGTATCGGAATCGTTCGAGCTGACTACGTGGCAAAAAGCTAGATATATCGACTTCAGACAGGCAGTCACAGTTTCGACGGACCAATGCACTTTGCCGTAGTCCCCACGTTACAAGTTTTGGCTTTGCCATGCTTAAAGGGGTGACGTTGAAGTGCTTATCGAATTTATGCTGCAAACAGTCGAAACTCATTTCCAAATTGCACTGTAGCTGCAACAAGTTCCAGCTGATGTTGCCTACACTACCACCTCTACTCAGAAAAGAGGAGATCGAGCGATTTCGTGCTTGTCATCGCCTGGTATACCGCAATCAGCTGCAATGTCTCGAAGAGGGCGAAGGACGTACGCGCAAGATGTCAACTAAGTGGCGCCAAAAGCAGCAAGAACGACAAGTGTCCTATCGCCAGGGCGAAAATGGCTTCTGGCCTGAATCTGCCAGCACCGAGGTGCACACGGATTTCAACACCTTCGACTTCTCAGCGTCATCTAAAGCCTTCAACCACGTACACGAACCATGTTCTAAGCCCGGGAACCTCCAGTTCAACCCACTCAGAGAAGAGCTGGAGCTGGGAAAACCAAAACTTCTTGACAAAAAAGACTTCAGTCTTCTCCAAAAGAAGCCGAACATGGCTGAAGTTGGCAAGCAAGTGACAGCAATGAAGTTCAACTCGAAACAGTGGAGATTCCCCCAACGTGGAAGAACTATTCATCAATTCGCTTCCCTGTGGAGTTCCCCCCTGCACTACGATACTCTCGACGCTCAGCAACGCGCAATTTACTATCGATACTATGCATAAGTGTCAACACCTGCATTTTCGATGTTTAAGAGCCATTTGTCTTAAATCCAAGTTTTAGCAGTATTGGTTGAATCGTTGATCGAGGCTTGGGAAAATAGTTCGACACGGTCGCTAGGGGTGAGATCATTAGCTTCCTGCATTTTCCAGTAGTTATTGGGATCTTGCTTTTGCAGGTTGTACAAGTCCACAGTGGAAACTCCGTATTCTTGAGTGATCGGTCGTACAAAATGGATGCAAGCGGATGTGTAGCCTACATATCCTACACTGTAGGAGCTACACATACTCGCCAAGTGCCATAGGCGAAGAGATGATAGCCTTTTTCCGCAGAGCATCGTCTAATGCTCCATTACTGGTGATATAACCCGAATACGCGAGCAAACACAAGATGGCCATTCCGAGCGACGTTGTGGAACTCGTGTGGAAGTTGTCATCGACATGTTGTGCGCGCAATGTGGTCTAGAGAGAATCAGATGCAATCGGCGGCGGAGGATTTGCGAGTCGCAATCTGGAAAGAACGGCGCGAGGAGACAAATCTCTACATGTTAACGAGTCTAAGAAGAGCGTGTGACGTTCTCTGCATTTGTCCTTGCAACAACCTTGAGAGACATCCACACACAACACTATCATACTAGTAAGTGGGCACTCTCAGCTCAGGAAAATAGACGTCGGCTCTGGTTCTCTCGTGGGGGGAACTCCATCGGCACAGCAGCTGATGCACTGCCCTTGGTCAAGCAAAAGACCTTGGCCAATGTGTTGACATCTGCAGCATCCGCTGCCGCACGCATGAACGCATCATTCTCAATGTACGCAAACATGCCGCAGAGTTGGCCGAACTGCACGACACTATTAGGCGCGAGGAGGACGCGACCGAAGCGGCCTCCAGCCTTTGTAGCCAGGAACGTCATCATGTCATCGACAAGCGAGTCGGGCGTGATGCTGCCCCGAGGCTGCGACAGCCACTCGGGCATGGCCACATCGGCGTCGACGGCGTTAGCAGCATCGACAAATTGAGTGAGTGCGTTCTGGTCCCAATGCAGTGCGAGTGCCGGCTCGTCGTCGCTCACGGATGCAGAGGAGAGGTACTCGTCGACCTGATAGAGTTCAGTTAGTGGAGGTGACTAGAGTCGAGCAATGGTGGAGGGTGGGGTACCTGGGCGATGGAATCTTGGTACGAGAAAGCTGTGGACATGTTGTGCAAGGGGGTCTTCACTTGATCTGACGGCGTGAGGCCAGAGAGGAGAATGACACTGGCTCGGCTGCTGAATAAGATTGGTTGAAGCGAAAATTGACAGCCACGATCGGACGACAGCTTAGGCCAATTGCAGGCGGGCAGGATGCCACACCACGCGCACATAGCCAATCATTACAAGCTGGTCCGTGGAGGCCATCGAGCTTGGAGCATGAGCAGCACTTCATGACAGAGCTCGCTGAGTCAGAGTCAAGTCGGAGTATGTGGTTGGTTTGGTGGTGGTGAAGAGATGTCGTGGAAGTGTGACGAGGCTGCGGGCACTGGAAGGCTGGGTTCTCGGTTACGTCGAGGGTATCAGGATTTGCAGTCTACAGGCTGCTGAGCCACGTAGCGTTGGTAACTGCCTCGACCAACGAGAGATCCACGCGTGTATAGTACTTGCCAGAGCAAAAGCTGTCCCGCGCGATTTTATCACGTCGTGGCGGTCCACGCCAGCGGTCAAACCTCTGAAATCATTGATCCCCCACAATTTGCCGGTTCCTTGTTTTCGCGCTCACCACTACCTTCTTTCGCGTCCTTGGTCTGTTACGCTCGCGTTGTTCCTATGGACCTGGTGGTGGAACACGTTGAAGTTGCCTTTATGTTCGCCACACCAGTTATGTACACCACACCAGTTACAAAGAACCACATGATCTTCTCCATAACAACATCGCAACCTCAAGAAGAAGAAGAAGAACTTCCAAACACCATGGACGCTAAGCCCGAAGCCTCCTCTGCATCCACCAAGCCTACGCCACTCTCTCCACCTGTCAAAGATGCCCCCAAGTCGCCTGCACGCTCGCCTGACAGCGTGCTCAAGAGCCCCAGCGCCTTTGAGCAGAAACCTCTTCGTATGCCCAAGCCAATGTCTATTTAAGCCTTGGGCATAGTAAAACCGAGCTCAACCTACTTTTTGTTGTCAAAATGAAGCTTCTTGCTCAGTTTTGAATGAATCTTCGTCTTTTTATTTGCTATTCTTTACTTTTAGCAGTAAAAGGAGCCTATTGGGATCAAATATGGAGTGACAAAAGGTGTCCATCGACTTGGATCCACTGGTAATGGACATTCCAGCAGAAGAGAACCATCATATCCCAAGAGAGGGATTGCAGTGACGTCGTGATTGGGTTTGGATGAAGAACACACGAGCTGGACACGTTGATGATGTAATTGATCCATCGGCTCGAGACTTTGAGAAGTTTCGTTCCACTTCGCTCCTACGAGAACAATTCCATCGATGATGGGAAATGTGGCGGGAGTTGGAGTAGATGAATCTGAAACATGAAGTGTGAAGTGACTCGAAGTCATTTCGAGGATGGGAGGTAGAGGGACATTTGTTTCGAGAATGCCAGGTAACCACCATTGACACGGATTCTTGACGTGATTGAGAAACTTGAACCAGTTGGTAAAGTGCTGAAATACGTCGTGTAAGCTCCAGCATAATGGAGTTGAGGTTTGACTAAAGAAACCGTGTGGAATTTCGTTGCGTAAGATAGAGATGATTTGTCGACGCATAGTTTTGTCGTCGATATCTGCAAGACGGAGACGATTATCGTCTTTGTCTTCATTTTCATCACTGTTCTCTTCATCTTCTTCAGCTACACCATCAGACTGCTCAAATGGAGTGTCTTCAGTAGTACTAGAGTCTTTGACATCATGTAGATGCGTGAGGAGTGTCTCCATGGCAACGGAACATGCCTCCACCTGTCGATTATAGACAGTTATAATGGCTTGACTGTAGGCTTCAAGCGATGAAATTTCGTCAGGTTCATGCTTCAAATGATTCTTGTTCTCCGGTTCAAAACGAGGCGGTAGTGCTTCAGCAATAATCGCCTGAAGAACTTCGATGGCATCTTGCAATGGAATGGCCAGAGCCAATTCTGTAGGATGATCACCAAACAATGTACCATGGTTCTCGTTTGTCCAGCCGAAGGCCCACATCCATCTTGGTGGAATACATTTCACAACTTCTGTCCCACTTGAACTCGCCAATAGGTCTCTCGTAGTGTCTTCTAAGGAACTACGGCGATTGTGAATAGATTGTTGACACCCAAGCAGCAAAGTCTGGAACTTCGAGTCCATTTGATCGTTAATGCTAGCGGAATAGCTCCAGATCAACTCCAACCACTGATTCAGCGACAAATTTGTTTGCCGCAAACCTTCACTCGGAAATGCCAGGAATCCCAGACGCAGTGACGAAATCACTACTGAAAAGGTGCTAGGACCCTTGATCAGGGGCAGTGAAGGACTGTGTGTAGCTGGAAACACACCGTTTTGATCTTGTAAATTGTCACGGACAGTCATCTGCCGACTTCGACCTCGAAAAGTGTGAAGAGAACCTAATTTTCCCCCGTTACCTCCAGTCAAAGTATCATTCCAATTCACAAGCTGGAAACACTCACTGAATAATTTTCTCAAGAACTCTGCTTCTTGATGCCCCACAGCCAGACGAGTGTACGAACTCAACACCACTTGCTGGTAAATTCGTCGTTCCAGCACTTCGTTGTGTTCGGAGACTTGTTCAGTCCGACGACTAGGTTGTTTTTTCTCCACAATCGTAGTGAGGAATTGGTTGATCGCAGTAAGAAATGCATCATCACTGTAGTGAAAGATAGCTGCAACACCAGAATGGTGTTTTGGAGGAAGGGATCCAGTATATACTGTTCTCAGTACGTTGGCGCGGAAGACTAGCATCGCATGAAACAGCACAAGTCCACTCAACACCTGCCAAAAGTACGTGGCTGGTGTCCTTGCAGCGTCATCTTCAGGTTGAACGAGTTCACATAATGTTTGAGTGCTTGGATACATTACCAAACGCAGGATGGTAGACTGCAAGCATTTGCTGAGAGAACTTGCACCAGGTTCGTCCTCGTATTCATCACGAAAACAGACGATATTCGAGCGAAGGTGAATTGGAATTGCATCCAAGCTATCAACTGCCGCTACAAGTCGAGGATACGTCGGTGTCACCAAATCGACCGCTGAAAGTCGTTTAACCATTGATTGAGAAGTCGAAGAACGACGAGCAGTTCCGCTTCTAAGGAGAGAAGACGACTGCGAGATCGAATTTCGAGCTGCTGAATTCGAGAGCACCAAGGCAGAATTTGCGGCTAGACTCGTGATTGAATTTTGAACTAAACTTTTCCTCGGTACCATACTCGGTCTCTTGACAAGGGTTTCTCCGGCAACACCAACGTTTAGATTCATGTTGTGGCGCTGGAAAGCAATGGACGAAGGTCGATGAATTGAGCGATACAAAATCTGGAAGAGTGCTTCCCAATACTGCGCAACTCCAGCAATACCCGTCATGTTGATAACAGCCAGTGGCACTTTCTCCAACGTTTCAAGCTGCGTCTTCTCCATATGAATAATTTGCTTAAAGTGCTCCAACATAAGAAGAAGCTGCTTTACATCCTGGTCACCTTCTCCTTCGACAGGATTGACACTTTGTGGAAAAGCGTAGAGCTGACTCAGAGAGACCGATTGTTCTGAATCAACGTTGGTTAATGTTGACAACGCTTCGTTCTCCTTCGGACTCCGGAATTTCCTCTCTCCGATCGTTTGAAGCACTCGGATTTGTAATGAGGTAGTTCTCTCTAATCCGTGAAAGAAGACTCGTTGTGCAAAACCAAAGCTGTAAAAATCGTGAGGTGTTAGGACGATCACGACCGTCTCCTCGGGCAGAGCTCGAATCGTATCCATCCATGATCCTCTCTGTGACACAGCATCCACTGCTTCAGAAGAATTTGGTATACCTGACTCACGACGGTGAAAGGTAGGAGGTACACCAAATCCGCCCAAAACCCGATCACACACGTATTGTACCAATTCAGGAAACAAAATGAGACTCACACGAAGTCGATCGGATCTTGAAGTTGTCTCTTGTAGCGCTGACTGCAGGATATGGTCAACTTCTCCAGCCTCGTGTTCTAGTTTCCATCCGTTGAGAATTGTGCTCACCACACGTCGTTGCAGATCGGACCGAAGACTAGAGACGGTGATTATTTTACACGCTTCTGCGGTAATCAAGGAGGATGTTGTACTTCTCCTTTTCAACTTTGCTTGGAGGAGAATTGTACTTACCGATCGAGGACAGGTCAAGTCACCACTTTCGCCACCATTTTCGTATTCATTCACTGAATGAGGAATAAAGTTTTGAGTTCCAGGCTGAACTTCTTCCAAGGATATGAGCACTTGTAAGAGGAAGCGATACCAATCTTCGTTCGGTGAACACGGCGGCACCATCGGCGCGATCCGACTCAACAAATTGGTCAATACATCGGACGGCACACCATTCGATCTTGACTGACCAAGCAAAGAAGTCGAGAGTGCAAAGCTACTCGCACCCCGTGCAAATAACCCAAGTCGGTGAATTGATGAAGACTTCCTCCTAGTTTCTTTTACCACTGGCATCGTCGGTCCTGGACTCACTGAAGTTGGAGAAGAACCTACAGCGTCAAGCAAAATCGGGAGGAAGACGTGAAGTGTCAACGGTGGTGAAGCATCCGGTCCAACGCCGCTGACAGTATTGTTGAAAGCGTTGAAAACGGCAGCTCCAGTACGAGCGATCGGTGTACATTGACGTTTTACGAGTCGAAGTTGTTCTTGAATCTCACGCCGCTTATCTCGTAGTACTTGACGTGCTTCTTGAATCGCAGCTAGCCGCTCACGAAGTGCTTTCGTCTGTGAAAGAGGGAATTGACTGGTCATTGCTGCGGTTTCTAACAGCTTGGTGAGCTGAGCGTATAATGCCTCATACTGCTGAGCTAGCAGACCATGCTCTTTCAAAGCCGCTTTCAACTTGTTTTTTTCAGCATTCTCTGGTGCAACATCAATTGAATTGATCGTCGGATGACTCCAGAGCTTGTCGACTATCAAGTCGGCCATATCGCTAGGGTGGAGAGAAGCATCTAGAGTAGGCAGCATATCGAGTGTTTCACCAAATGCAGCTCGAGATGCATGTGACGTCAGGATCAAGCGAAAACTCGGATGCAATTCGATACTGTCAATACTGTTTTCGTCAGTGCTTGCGGTGTCTTCTCCGGTTGATTTACGAGCTAACAGAAGGTGGTCGGTGCCATCGATACACTTGGTCTTCCAAGCAAAAGCAGCATTGAGACATTTGCCTGGAGATGGCTCTGAGTCAATTGGCTCGACATCGAGCACCAGCAATTGATGACCCAACCGTGCAGCTACGCGAAAAACATCATCAAAGTCGGGAGCTCGGGCATACGCCATGTGCAGCTGATTCCAATACCAGACACGTCTCGCACAACTAACAAGAAGTTCCTCGAGCTCTGTTGAGAATCGAGTGATCACTAGTACAGGCATTGTCGGTGATGTTGCTACCATAGACAACATCGATGCATCCCAAAGTCTCCGTCGTGAGAAACCCAGCTCACTAACACCTACAACCAACTTCTCCGTCTCCACATTTTCATCTTTGGGATAATCTCCAGAGAACAGAGCAGTCAGAGGTGTCTCGTGCTCATCAAGACAAATCGGATGTTCCTCATCTGCTTCCTTCTTGAGAACGACTGCAATTGAGGGTATGAATGAACAACACATTGATGTCGGTGGACAATTAGGTGTCAAGCCTCCGTAGCTGAAATATGCTGCTTCCCAAGCTCGAAACACACGATCCCTACGTGCAGACAAGCTAAGCTCACAGGCATATGCCAATGCTCCAGCTGAAAAGAGAGCGTTCCATGTTGTGAGTGAAAATCCGCGACGCATTGAACTCGCACTCGCTGCATCCTGCTGAAGCTTTTGGTCTTCTTTCAAAGCCTCTATCGCAAGGCCACCACTATCACATCGAGCACCAAGTGACGAAATTTCGCTTGTCAAGACTTGTTTTCGAGTAATTGCAGCATCGATCGCTGCTTGTGTTGTTTTCCAAGCTTCATCAGCTTCCACGACGCGCTGTTTACTGACTTGGAACTCTTGCATGATCAATTGCAACCGACTTTGAGCCTTTTCCAGCTTATCTAGTGTGGGCTGCACCTGGTGTCGTGCTGAAGCGTACTGGTAAATAGCACGCACCCAACCGACCATCGATGCAGCAGCTACACTCTGTCGCTCAACTTCTTCACGACAAAAGCGATCATCAATCAAGTAATCGGACTCGAGTCTTGCTAAAGTGACAGCAGACACTGCGTCCTTGTTAAACTGTAGTAAGGTTTGAACGACATTTGCGTCTCCAAGAAGAAGTCGACGAGCACTCTCCCATGATGGCTCAAGCTGGAAAAGCACACACACAGCACCAAGTACGAGATGAACTAGTGGTGGAGGGCTGACAAACGACTTAATCTCCACAATGTGTCGTCGATCCACGAGTAACAACGCTCGATTGGCTTCCTCGAGACATGCCATGGGCTCACGTAATTCCTGTTGTGCACTCTCCTGAGCTTCAGTCGTGATAATAATTTGCTCGTCCGCTGTGGTCTGCAAACGCTGCATTATGAGTCGAATTCGTTCCGCATCTTGTTTTTGCTCGACGAGCTTCGTTTCATGATGAACAATCTGCTGATCGATTGTAGTTAGCTGCTCACTAAGGATGGTATCGCTTGAGCGAAGAGCTCCCAAGTCTCGATCCAGTCGATTAGATAGATCAAGAAACCACGCAGCTTTCGCTCGAGCAGCTTCTTCACGCTTGTATCCTTCGACAATGAGCTTCGCAAAAAATGCTGCCATTGTAAATGCTCTGGTCGTCGAAGGACATTCGTATGAAGTATCCCCTTTCTCGGTCGAGAACGCTTCGAGTATCGCTAGATGCATGTCTGTTGCCATGCACACAACACTCCAGAGACTGCGTAGTGTTTGATGAAGAAAACCTGCCAAGCTTTCGTCTTCTTTGCACTCCAACTCGCTACTCGTGCTGTCCAGAAGATAATGAACTTGAGAGTAAAAATGTCCATACACTAACGTACGCAGTGAATCGCGATCAAGCTGAGGTACTGACACGACATCGCAGATAGCGAAAATGCTTGGACTCGTTGTCCGTACATGTTTTTCTTGCTGCTTATCGACCAGCAGAACGACTCGAAGTTTTGCATACATACGAGAGACTGCACTCGCCCATTTACCGCTAGTCACACCAAGTGGTCTCGTGAGAGCCATGACGGTAGCAGCTACACTCTCGCTCTCCACTTCGCGTTGGCGTCGAAGATCATCAGTATCTTGTTGCCATCGCAAATCCACACAAGCTAGTTTTGAGCGCAATTCACGCTGGTACCGCATTTCAACTTGCTGGAATTGCTCAAGCATTGGCGTCGTCGGTGCATCTCGTTGTTTCTCATGTAAAAGTGCCAGAGCTTGATCTCTTTTGGCTTCCGCTTCCAATCGAATCTGTGCCACTTGAGCAGCGTGCTTTGTTTTCAATGCCAATAAGCGTTCATCACATACTCGAGTGGCAAGATGAACCTGTTCTTCCAGTGACAATGCGCCAGGTACTTCTCCTGTGGTCATGAGCGCTTGGATTTGGTTCATGATCTCCTTTGGCAATAGATCCAAGCGCTTAATCACCAATGTAGCTTCCTGTCCTGCTACACTAACACGCTCGTATAATTCAAGCAGAATTCTCTTCCATCTGAGCGTCAAAAACTGATGAACTCTTGTAGTGACGTCGGAATCATCTACAAGACCTGAAAACGTCACAATTGCGCTGTCCGCTGGTTGAGCTTCAGGTATTCTCGAGATTGTAGCGTAACGTAGTAAAGTATCGGCTCCACTACGATGATCTTCAAGCAAAACAAGTCGTGCTGCTGGACGTGCCAACACACGATCAATCCTTACGACTGATAGGGACTGCACAAGAAGAGTTAGTAAAGCCAAAGAAATTGTAAAACAATCGATACGCACCAGCTTGAAGGGGACAGGAGGAACATTTTGAGGCAATCCGACTGTCTTCTTCGAGCTCCAGGGATGCAATTCCATCGTTGTTGAACTGAATGTACGCAAATCTCTGTAATACGCTTGCATCGTCGCAGTTGATACAGCTTCGACATCATCTTCAAAGCTGACCTCAGCGTATATCCACCGTCCACTCCGCCCAACAACGCCACGGACAGACTCGACTTCTCCAACTGCTGTCTCCATACTTCTTCGTCGCATGAAATTAACGCTACTACGTCGAATTGCTCGTGTCGATGGGGTTGATTCACCAGAAGTAGACAAATGTTGTCCCTCATCCACAAGTACAGCGGCACCTCCGTAGTACACACTAGATGGCACAAAAGCCCATAACCCTCCCACCATTACAGCGCGATGTTGTTGCTCTTGAATGGAGTTGAATTGTTGACTTGGTCGGAAGATTTTCCCAGCACTAACGATTGAAGCAGACCTTCGAGCTGCAAAAAGTGCCAAAAGAGCTGCAGGACTCGGAATCTCGTCATTAACTGGTGGACTCACTTGAATCGATTGTCGTTTTGCAAAGTTGAGACTTCCAGAACCAATTGATAGACGACTTGCTCGAGCACTAGCACGCCTTTGAGTTATTTGGGATACTAGTGAGCGCATACGAGCAATTTCTCTCGTGACATCGCCATCTTGTTGTGAAGAACAAAGACCCATTGAAGGCTCTCGCAAGGTTCGGTAACACTCGTGTGTCCACAATCTCAGCAAAGTTTCCACATCAGCAAGTAGTGAGGGATTCACACAAGCAAGACCTTCATATACGCGTGCAAGATCCTGAAGCCGAAACTTGTACGTGGCACGAAGTCGGTCCCAGAGCACCGTAGTTGCAGTGACTACTAGAGGAATAGCATGTCGAACAGCTCCTGAGATCGTTCCAATACTAGTAGTCTTTGAACTCCCTATAGCCCAGTGAGTTTGTAGTGCTTGTCCGAAGATATTGTGAAGCTCTTGTAGCTCACATGATGGTGCTAACACTGGAAAAAATTGCGATGTGAGCTTACGTAGTGATTCTTCTCGTGTGTTGGTCATGAAATGATCACGATGCATCGAAGTGATCATCATGAGGTTCTCAACGGATATTGCCAAGCAGTTCGCACCTCTGTACACAGATTTGTGTTCTTGCACTGACCGAAGATAAGCGTAAACTGAAGGGTAAAGAGCCTTTGAGTTTTCATCATCTGGCTTGGCGACGTGTAAGTCATCCAAGATAAGTAGTGCTGTTTTACCCGGAGGTGGCTCGAAAACTCCAGTACGTTCACGTTGTAGCATCCGTTCTAAACAATTCGCCAATTCCGTAGTGGCATCATCTTCATGAGTACTTGCATTGCCATGGGGCATCGTAAAGAAGAAAGGAATCACATCACCACGATCAAATTGGCGCACCATGGCTGTCTTCATGAGATCCATTGAGGGTGTGATGGATAATGGTATTCCCTCTTCTTCCTCCACAATGGACGCTATCGATCGCTTGTCAACAGGGACGGAATTGTTTTGTGAGGATTTGAGGTTGTTTTCACTTCCGGTGGTGTCCTTCTGAAGACGCATTGCCATGAAAGTAACCAACGTGATTTGACGCAGTCGAAGTCGCTTCACGGATGCGAGAGTCGCGGATTCAATGGACTTACTGGATGCAGACTTTTGGTTCCTGCCATCATTGTCTGTTGGTTGCTCTTTTATCAACTTCGAGACTCCTCCAGCTGCAACAATGGACCGAATGACGTCAAGTTGGCTTAAGAAGTTGCGAGCGAGAGTCGTTCGTCGAGAACTATCACCACTAAGTAGTAAAACACCTCGTCCTGAACGTAGCGCTTCTTTTATTGCTGCATGAACTACGAGACTGGATGAGGTTGGAATATAGAGAGAGCTGAAGCTGGTGTTGGAGACTTGAGGTGGAAGTGCCACCGGACCCGCTGCACGAACGACAGACACGAAACGCAGATTTTGTAGATCTAACAGCGTCTCGAACAAGTTCACATCTTTGCCACAATTGATCCACACAGGTGTAAGATGTTCAAACTCACGACGAAGAACGTCACTTAGTTGTCGTTGAGTTACTGCATGATCACCCAAGCAAGCTGCAAAACCCCACATCAAGCTGTACATTAACACCATCTCCACACGAATTTGTCCTGTTGAAAACTTCTCAGTGAGTGGCAACCGAGCATCTGGAGTTGCATCATGCAAGGCGGATGCAGTGCTAAGAAGAGATTGAAGCATTGATACGAGGTTTGTTACTTGTTGCAGTGGCGATAGTAGCACTGCGCTACTAGTTCCGGAATCAAGAACAGCATGAAGTTCTTCTAGCAGGGAAGCCTTGATAAGCCACTTCTCAATCAAGTTAAACGTATCAGTAGTAGACCACGTTTGAGACTTTGGTGCTTCATTCTGTATACTTTGTTCGCGGTGGAGTACTAAGTATCTATGCAGATATGCTGTTGCGATATCCATGCTGGAGTCAATACCATGTTGAGCTCGTCGATCCTCTGACGTGTTTTCATGAGTATAAGCGTTTAGATGAAGAATTACACTCACGTGAAGAAATCTCGGAGTGGCATCACGGAGCTGGAGAACCTCAAAGATGAAGCGTAGATTCGGTGGTAACGTCATGAATTCGCCGTCTTCAAACGCCAGGAGTGTAGACATAGTTCCATTTGGTTTTGAGAGTACAGCGAGAAGGCATTCGAGCCAACGCAGATCCAACGCATCGTCGAAAACTACCCATACCTGGTTGTGTAATCCGAGAAGTGATTCTGTTAGTTTGATTTCTTTATCACTAGTGATAACATGAGGAAAGTAGACTTCTTGGGCTTCACGAATGAGCTGACCGAGAATACTGGGCACCCGACCGTGACCGTCAAGTGAGACACCTCCATAAAGTTGCGATACTGTCAATGACATTGGGAGAACTACATGGACAGCTACACTTCGAATCGACTTCTTCTCCTCTTTCGTTGTCAAAAATGAGTTAGAGTCCTTCGGATGAGGTGCAGGTGTTAATTGATCATCTATTGATTTTGAACTCAGCGGCTTAGTTGTCATTTCCAAGTCGCCGTTCAATAATTCTGTAGGTCTTTCATTTCCACACTGAAAACAGAGCTCGAAAGCTTTTGCAAGCACCTGATAACTTGTTGTTTTTCCCACTCCGGACGGTCCTACAAGAACCGTGCTCATGTTAAAAGTTAGAGCATTTGCAAGTGATGAAATCGAGTCGAACATTGGCTGACGAGGAACAAAATGAAGCTCACGCGCTGCAAGGTAGATAGCCTTCTGTAATTCGGGTGATACCGCCATTTTCGATTGTTGGAGACTTGTAATCTCCTGATATAAAGTGTGGTCATTTTTTTCAAGCGAGACCGATGGAAAGGTGCTTTCGACGACAAGCTCGAGAGTTTTGATTTTTCCAGCGTCGATACGAACACGAAAGTACTTTAGAACAGCATCGCGAAGTATCTCTTGCTGAATTTTCACTGCATCCTGATTCCGTTGTACCAATAGCGGGCAAATATCTATCTGTGATGAAGCTTCACCGATGATGGTCTTTAGCGCTGAAAAGCTAAAAGGGTTTTCATTCTCTCCTGTTGATTCCATCACGAGATTATAACTCAAATGAGCTTGTTGCCATAATACCATGAGCTGTTTAGCAAGCCCTCGCAGATTTACAAAATCTCCACTGAAAAGTAGAGCTTCCACGATGTATTCTCGATCCCATTGAACAATCGGAAAGTGGCTCAAGGGCTTCGTCCAGATGCGGATTTGTTCTGTGCTTGCCATCGATAACTTGACCTTTGATGGAAGTATCACTAACATCGCTGTACCAGGGACAAATGTGACTGGCGAGCGATGTAGTCCCACAATTTGACTCTGAGTCAGCACTGCGTGCTCAATTGACGCAAGTGTAACTACCAAAGTCTTGATTAATGCTGCATTGACGTCGATTCCTTCTCCAAGCTGCAGATTCGCACAAAACGTTCCACCTGCGTATAACGCACCGATTAATAGTCGAGTAGCATGTGAATACGATATCAATGAAGCGCTGAAATTGCGTCGACCCAAAATTGAGCTGATCTGCATGCTCAGAGTGCGTTTCCCGCTCTCGGATTGACCCGTTAGTACACATCCTTGAGCATGTCGAATGCATGCAAACAATGAGAAGATAGAACGGAAACTGCTTGGTGTCACCACGACGTCAGTGTGTGGGCTCAAGTAATTGAATCCGTACGGGATATTCAGCGTATTGATCTCGACATGACATTCGTGACCGACGGTCGTAGCATCATCCATCCGATATTTTAGTTGGTGTTCCCAGTCCACTGCCAAACCACCAAAAGAGACAGAATATGCTTGCTTCGACCCCACATGACTTGCGAATGCATCTCGGAATTGAATTTCTTGAAGACGAAGACTAGTCCGTAGTATGATATCGCGTGTAGAAAGTGATAATTCTAGTGTTGAGGGACCTGGCACAATTTGATCCATCACGCGGGAGCTGTATGTAGTGAGTTCGCTGGTAATTAGATCCAACCGGTTGGCTTTCATTGTATTTTTCAATCCATTCTCGATTATCGCACTGCGAACGATGCGATCCGCGAGTAGTAAACTCTACAAGAAATAGAGGTTTCTATTAGCTACAGAATATGATTGCTTCAAGTATATAGCGAACCTGAATTGGGATGTGGATACCGAGTTTTGGAACAGTGTCCAGATCCAAGATGTCGTAGCGAGAAAACATTTCGATGGCTTGCTTCGTAGACCGACGAAGTTGTTCAGCAAGTCGCTTTTCCACTGCGGCGAGCCATTGCTCCACTGGCCCGCGAGCTTTTAGATTTTTACCCATGGAAATTGTTTCAGCTTCCCCAAGAACTCGTGAAGTTATCTAGCAGGAGACACACGTGTAAAAGACTATGTGGCAAAGTAAATGTCAGTGGTACGAATAACTAACCTGAAGAATGTCTTGAAACCCGTCGCGAGTACCGAAGACAATGCGGCCAATGTTATCAAAACACTGATAAAGAAATGACGGGATACAGCCAACATCACGGCACTTCGACAACAACGTCGCCAACTCCAAGTCAGAGAGTTGAAAGAAGGCTGGAAACACCTGACGTTTGATCTATGGCAAAGCAAGGTATCAGAATGTAAGCATTGAATGTAAGCTTTGGAGCCTCCGAACGTACCTCTAGATGATCTGCCAAGGTTTTCGCTGCACTCTCAAAACCCTCCAGGAGCACTTCGAGTGAGTGACGATATTCTGTACTCACTCCAAATGGCAAACACAGTGGACGATTGGAAAGCCCAAGCGTTAATGAACGCCACGCAGTGTCATGCTTCTGTAGCTGTTTAGCTTGTTCAGGAAATGTCCGGGCAAAGTCGATAGACACCAAGCGCTGCGTGTAGTCCCATTGTCGTTGGCAAACTTGTAACAATTCAAGTGATTCTTTGGTGTGATGAAGATCGGAGAGTAGTTTTGGAAGTCGTTCTTGGACAACAAGAGAATACGTCGACAAATCCATAACTCTAAGCAACACTTGACTCTCCTCGATGAGTGACGCGAGTTCGACGCAGTCCCCAATACAATAAACATCACGTCCATCTCTATCCTTTCTGGCATCTACTGGTATTTCTTGTATTTCCCAGGTTCGCACAACACTCGTGAAACTATCAGCGATGGCTGCTTCAGCTGATGCTTCTTCAGATACATGACGAATCGCTGTAGCATGATCAACAGCATTCACTTCTAATAGTTGTTGTACCTGGAGATCAAGGTGTGACCTAGTAGATAATGTACCAGTGTCAGCATCGCGAGTCTCCAATTCATCCACCTCAGCAACTTCCGCGCTTTCAACGCTAACAGGAACAAGTGAACACTGCATTTTGTGCTCTAGTTTGCTCCAATGGCGCTCAGCCAAGTGCGGGTTGCGTAGATCACGAATCACTGGTGCTAAACCGTGAAGTGTGGCTTGCAGTTTTTCAAGTCGCTCAAGCTCAAAACCTCCCGTCACTTGGGTAGTACACTGACGAATATTCTCCACTACGGAGTCGACGTGGTTTGCAACCACGCTCATTTTGTCCAGATCAACGCTGCGGATTGTGTCGGTACTGCATGCACTTAAATGCTGATCACCTTCACAAACGGCTTTCCAAAGTTCCTACAAAGTTTACTCACAAGGTTAGTTTTTGATCTGATGTAAAGTTACAATGATACGTACGCTCTTTAGCTTCAATTCGACAGCCAACTCGTTCAAGTTCTCGAATGTTTTACGTGGGGGACGAAGTTCGCTTGAAGCATCTTCAAACACTTCCTGAATCCGAACTAGTCGACGTGCTTCCTCTTGCATATGCTTAGCTTCGTCAAATAATTTTACTGCATTGTCACAAGCCTCTTGGCATGTACTGCTCTGTGCTGCTAATGCTTGGTCGCTTGCTGAAGATTGTAGCACATTCGTTTTTCGAGCAAGCTGATACATATAGAGGATTAGTTCTCAGAGCTTTGTTGGAAATTGTAGCAAACTTACATTAACAAGGGTTTCTGTGAGCAACGGTGTGTAGTTCTGCAAATCCAAGTCACGATTCGCATAGGCTTCTTGCACATGTGTCTTCAAAGCTTGAAATTCCGGACCACACAATTCAAAAGCTTTAATTGTCTCGATTGGAGCGGTAAACTTGAGTTTGTTTAGCAACCCAAAGAAATCGTGGAGGAATGACAAATCAATCTCCTTATCGAGAAGTTCATAAAATACTTCCTACCAGACATAAGCATGAATAAGTTTCCTCACGTTATAGTAAAGTTCTCAGGCATACGAACCCGGAGATGCTCAAGATACTTGGTGAAAGCGTCCAAATCTAGCGTCATTGGTTTCTCGATCTTACTGTTGGATACGTTGATGTAGTGAAGAAATTGGTCGCACTTCTCACGAGCCAATCGAGGCAATAATTCTCGCATTACGTCGAGACATCGAACAGGGGAAGGAAGCAACTCCGTTTGTAGCTGCTGCATATTGAAGTGAAGGAATTCTACACTTGTCGACGTCCTGAGCGACTCTAGTGTACCAAGCTGCAACAATTCCAACGGAATCGACCATTTTCTGTCAGTATCACCGACCTTAACAGTATAAACATTGAAAACGTACCTGGTTCATGAAATTAGCTGCGTCGTCTTTCATGTTGTCGAGCGTGTATTCATTCCGACGAAATAGCCGCGCTTTGAGTTCAAAATTCACGCTCTCGTTCTGTTGTCGAAGTTCAAGAAGTTGAGAATACGAAGCTGCGAGACCATCAGCACCATCTAGTGCACTGTGAACCAGTTCTTGAATATCGTCACGAACTGACAAATAGTGCACGTCCTCTTGCATCCTTTCCATGAGACGGTCTACTGGACATCGAAAGCGTTCGTCGTCGTCATGAGCACCACCGCCTTCTTCGTTATCTCTTCGATTTTTCTCCGATTTATTAGCATCGGAAGATGATGAGACACCTTGTCTCGACGATGCTGTCGAAGGTCGAGAATTTGAGGCTGAAGCAAAAGCTGAGTGGAGATTCAGCGCTCGTATGTCGTCTGCGAAATCGAGAACTGAACGAAGCTCAGGGCTTGAAAGCAAAGGTGAAACCTTGCGGAATACCTCTGTGAAGCCTGCAATGATCTCTTGTAAAATTCGTACGAGAGTTGCAAGTTCTGGCTTAAAGCAGATCGTATAGCGATATTTCCCTCGCTTCTCTGCGATTGCACTAGTTCCAACATCTAAAGTGAAAAGTGGGCGAGGTTCAAGACACGAAATTGCCAGCACATCTTGCTCAACTAACGATAGTAAAATATCTTGTCGGGAAGGAGTCGCAACTTGAGGAGGAGAATTTGCTACTAAATTGTTCGTTGTAGTTAAGATCGACGTGTTCGCAGCTGAAAACGACGGAAGTACCAACAATTCGTTCAATAAGTTCTCCACGACAAAGAACAATTCGTCCAAGCTGAAAGATTCCATATTCCCATCAGTATATTTGCTGAAAAACAGTGCTTCTAGCTTGTTTTCCATTGACGCAACAGAAAGTAGCGAGTTTGTTGTCACTTCCTCCGTGTCTGCTGAAGTCATACCACAATGCAGTTTACCCTCCCATACAGAGTGCAGAAATGCTTTGATCTGCTGTTTTGTCAAAGGAGTACGCTGACGTGAAATATGTCGTATACTTGATGGATCCATGCTGCCCTCTCCTGCTGTTTGAATAGGTTTTTGTCGAGCCTTAATTGTCTGGTGCATCGCTAATATGATATCGTCGTGATCTGTAAGTCGCATAATGGTCGCTCCATTAGTGCCGCGGAGTATAAATCCATGGAACAGATCCAGGCTGCGCTTGATCACATGAGAGTGCATATCAAGTAGTAGAAAATCAACCAAAGTAACAAATTTCGTGAGTTGTTTGCACTTTCGCCGCTTGATCGAAGCCATTGTCCATCGAATTTCCTCAAGTTCATCTTTCGGGGCAAATGTACGTCGTGTAGACTTGTACGTCTGAACATTTTCTGGTACTGTAGACAAGATTACAGCATTTCTAGCTTCTGCAGCCTCTGAGGTTGTGAGTCGAGTTGATCGAAAATGTTTGTGTTGTAGAAATTGCTGGTGTGCTGATGCCAGCCCTTGTTCACACTGAACATAACTTTCTAAGATGTGGTAGTTGCTGCTCTTGCGAACCGAGAGAGCAAATTCATGGCCGGGAAAACCAACGTGCAAAGGTGCCATGTCGTCCAAAAACACACGACAAACATACGCCAAAATATTTTGAATTCGAATAGTGATTTGCTGGAGTTCTTTCGTGCGCGCTTTCAAGAACTTTTCCTGGTAATACACCACTCAGTGAGCGACTAATGACAACACAACAATTTGAACTTACATTAACGCTCGCAAAGTGCTCCAAGGACGATGTTTCGCCGTTAAAATCCCACATTAGGTGTAACTTTGATAGTCTGTTTAGTTCCTTGCGAACTTCTTGCATGCCATTAAGCAAAACTGGATACGAAAAATAACAATCTGAAAGCAAATTCTCTCGTGCAGCTTCGCGTTTGGTTCCTCGCGCCCATTGTCTCCACGATATAAAGACTTTCCGGTACCGAAAACTAAGCACAACGCATAGGTGAACAGTGATGACTTATCTCGATCATATTCTGGAATCAAATTTACCTTGAAAAAGTCGACAAACTGCGCAGTTTGATGAATTGAGCCTTTTGAATCTCCCAATCACTCAGGGAAAGAAAAGTCGACCGGAAGCCATCCACCTTCAAATGGAACGTGTAACCAACTCGACTAATTGTGTAGTAGTCCCAGTGAGCGTCCTGCATCTGGTTGATATTACCACTACCAAAGAGTGTTTCCTGGACCAATTTTCGAAAGCCACATGGTAAGGGATATACAACTAGCTTCCAATAATCAAGCATTCGTACATGCGAAACTGGGACGATATCGTAAGGGTCGTACGGTAATCCATGCTCGAAGAAATGGCGAGGTACAGCGTATACAAATGTGTTATCTACATGATCTCTAGTTGAAGCTAGTAGCCGGTCCCCTACAGCATTTCAAACGGATCAAAACGTTATAGCGATAATCCACCTCCAAAATACAGCAAATCTACCTCGTGATTGTCCTGCGCGCGAACTCGAAGCTGACATACTTCGTGACGCTTTTGACGTGCGTGATACAACCGATAAACAACTAGCAAGTGAGGACGTACTCTTTTCTCGAGCACGAAAAGGTTGGTACCGAGTGCTGGCAGCAGCCGATTGAGGTCTCTTTATCCTGTTTGCAGTCTTTGTCGACAAAAAAGTGTTGGCCATTTCCATCGATTGCTTTGAAGCATTCAAAACAGTTGAACGGTGGGCCGAAGCTGCAGCCGCTGAAAATGGTCTCCTGTTGATACTCAGTGAAGTCCGACCTGCAGTCGACGCAACTCCAGGTCTCACCATATCCTCTTTCTCCGACGTGAACGTCAACTCTGATCCAGTTTGCCTGATCAATTCTTCGTCTTCATGCTGGTTACTTGGAATTGTTGCAGGATCTTGGACCAGTTGCATCCGGTGGTGACTCACATGTCGACTAGCTGTAGCGACAACCCCCAAGATCAATAGAACATTATTTCAGCGTAAATACTGCGTGTCCTACCTGCATTAGCCGATTTTGGGCGCATCGGAGGCTTCATGAACACTCCTTTCTCGTCATTAGACACTGTTCCTGGAGCTCTTGGCGTCTGTTGTGGAGCTGCGGATCCCGGTCGCGGACTCTGGAGGCGTTGACGAAGCTGGCAGAAATGCATCAGAGCAGTTGAATACTTTACTAGAGCATGAAGTAGCATGAATTAATGGTCACCAGCAAGGAGGAAGACGCTTGCAGCGCATTGACAGACGAGGCCAAACGTTCCGGTGCTGAAGTTGAAGTTGCAGTGTCCAGTACATTGGGAGGCAAAGAACTACGGGACGCCCCAGCAGTACGAGGCCGCAACTTCGGTGGTGCCCCAAAGTGCAGATGATCCTGCATTAGAGACGCAAGACGCTGCTAGCGATGGCTATGCTGCTCTTGACGACGGTTCACTTGGCACCTTTCATGAGTGATATATTCGAAATGAGAGGCAGCACGTGATTAGTCAAATATCTAGCCAATAGAAACGCAACATAGATGTAACTTTTTGAGTGTACTTAATAAATAGCCTAGTTTGATTTGGAAATTTCTAGCTAATAGAAATGCTTCACAGACGATTATCTTGCTATTCGCAGTTGAATTATTGGTACGGGTCGCGATAATTTTGTAACCTGTGGCGTGGATCTCTGGTGATGGCCGATGGTCTGTTGTAAGCCAAGATTACATACGCTCGTATTGATGCCTTCCTCGCGAGTAGTGAGATTCCAGCCTAGGTGACCCTGTTACCAAGTCCCAGTACAACAAGAGATTAGTCACTGTCAAACTTCAAGTATCCTCTGTAGCCATCAGCGAATATATGATGCTAAAACATTGTGGTCATGGTTGGAAAGTATCGTGACTGGAACTCCATGCTGGACAAAGAAGCGGTCCCGAAGAGCTCAGCGATGTCGCGTGTAGTGGCAGTGTCTTTACATTGTTCGAAGTGCCTCGCTTCGTGCGTTGACCCACTACTACAAACACAGAATCGAAATTTGAGCGAGTCTCAGGTAGTGCCACAATGGAATTCATTGCCACATGTGTCCATCATCTGTGTTCAATAGGCTGGCTCTGGAGCAGCCAGGGCGGCTTCGAGTTCTGAGCCTTAGTCGTTGACATGTTTCTCAAGATCTCACATAAGGGTGAGCACTCCGAGTCAATTGCCTCCAATAATAGTGTACTTCGCCCAATCGAAGCATTTGCTCAATGATTGGGTGATTATAGACCTCTACGTTGTGAGATTCAAACAATAGAGTGTTTATTAGCTCATCAGTGACAGGCCCATCAAGTTAAGGTACTTCATCTTTAGGTTCACAATTCACCGTTCGCAAGTAAAAAGGGTTGAAGAAATCGGCAATAGCTAGCACGGGGAAGACGAAATTCTCTAATTGAGGCGTTCACAATGACGTATCACCACTCTAGCTTCGTCTTCTTTAGCGTAACTGGTTTTGTTATAAGCTGGTCAAAACGAGGACCAGCGTCATAAGATAAACCATCACACAAGCGCTGCGCATACGTTTTCGTCCTTAAGAATGACTGCAATTCGATTTTCGTTGTTGATATTGGCTCCTCACGATGCACTTGGGGTTAATTCGCACTCCTTCCCGACCAGTGTAGTCTCCAATCTAGGGTGTTTCAGGAGAGCAAAGCACACACTTATTCAACGTGACATCAAACTCATTGTTTTTAACTCTCGTCGAAACACGATCCGGATCTACTAAATGCGCATATGACGTTGAGTGAAATTATAGATGTCTTCAAAGTATGGAAGATAAAAGTTAGTCAATTCTTAAACAGTCTGCGTTTTCCCTCTTTAAAAGCAGTTGCAGTTAGAAAGACTCATCGGAATCACTAAATAACCGTAGACACCATCCACAGTTTGAAATGCCGTGTACGTCACATCTGCGTCACGCATTTTGAACTGGTAAAACCCGCTCCGTAGGTTCATGCAACCGTACAAATACACCCCTTATATTTTTTCATAGATCACATCCTTCCTATGGTTCGTCGCACAGTGTGGTTATTCGTGGACCTGTTGATACGAGCAAATTGCCACCCCACAAGTTTCTTGACGCAAAAAGTGGTAGCCTCATGTGGAGACGATGATGGTCGAATTAAGCCTGTCTGAAGCATTTCTTTGACCCACGCTCGAATTCCTTGTTCTTGCGCCGGTGAACCGGTGAATGACGTCTAAGTTGAGAAAAACAGGTTTATTCGTTCCCACTTCTGTTCCATCCACCCATGAGATTCGGGTGGTAATTCACTGGGGAAAAAATCGTCTAAGGACGCCTTGGGGTCGCATCACACACTATACATAGGGTGTCCATCATAGTCTTCGGTGGTTGTGAGTGCTTTCTTTGGGTTGATTTGCTCTTTATATGTGACAGGCTGCTCGACAAACACATTCAAATCTTGAACTCGAGGATGGCAATGGACAGCTGAAAAACCATATGGTGCGTAGGACAATTAGAGACACCCATTGCTACCATAAGGAAGGAAATTTAAATTACAAGGGACAACTAACATGCAGAAATGTCAACTACAATGATATCAATGTCGAAGCCAAGATGTTCGACATGAAAGGACACTTAGCTAACCTGGTGAAAGGTTTGACTAACATGTCTACCACATTTAACCAGACCAAAACAATTTCTCAGGTGGTTCGGCAAGTGGCCACTGATGCACACTACAACGTCACTTCGTTCCAGCAAACTAGTGTGGGTTCAACATCGAGTATCCAATCCTCTCTTGCGGTACATATTGCTGTACAAAACATGGTTAGTGAGTTCCATGAACCGAATTTCAACGATGTAATCCTGAATCATTCCCTTACTCTCAAACAAACTAGATGACTTTCCCCCATACACTAATGGCTCTCTCGTGACTGACCTGTCTGAAGATCAAGACATTTTACTGTGAATACCATAGTTGAGGAAAGATGAAGGCCAATACTGACTGGGTAGAGAAGCGTATACAACCACGAATAATGCAGGTAATGAAGGGCCAAGTACGAAGAAAAAGAATAAGTAGTAGAACAACGTGAAGATATCCCACATACCTTACAAGCCTGCAGTGAAAGTTGGTGGGGAGCGACAACCCGTCTCTCCTCGATTGGTACACGACAGGGAGGATGATCGTTTTACCAGTTGTTACCATTCAATTTGCAGTGGGGTGACTAAGTTCATAAGTGGTAAGCAGTTTCAAAGAATGTTAAAGAAGCCTAAAAAGGCATAGAATTCACTTTCGTAGTCCGAGCTAAGACAGAAAAAGAAAGAGCTGATAAAACTCCACAACTGGCTATTATTGATGATTAACATGGCCAACCTGTTTATCAAGTGCTTTTACGACATCTAGCAATTTTCAGTAGAAATTGTCATCGTGCTTACTACCCCATGAGCATAATAAAAATCAAACTGACATCGACACAAACGCAGCAATATTCCAGCGACAGTGCAAACAGTCTCCTGCGCAAGAAAAAGCTATCACGGATTGAGCTATGGAAAAGGTCTGTGACGGGGTCACACGAGCACCTTGCTTAGAGGAAGCGTGCTATCAGGAGTATACAAACTCCAAGTGAATAGCAGTTCACAAGTCCCCGGTCTTAGGGACTAATTAGCTGAACTTAGCTAGAATAGGGTAGATTTAAGACTAAATATATATTTATAGTTAATTACCTTAATTTGGCCTGTAATACAAATTTGTAATTAACTATAGTTTGATCTATATAAACTTGGCCAAACCTCATTGGTTGGCTCTCAGCCGTCCTGGCTGGTGTCAGTGGTGTGATGTACACCACCGATCCGAAGTATCCCTTAAGTGGATACGTGAAGTTGTCCACTTCATGCGGGTGTACCCAATCATTGGGTCACCCTAATGTAACCCCGTTACAAAGGAAATCTCAAAGGTGAAATGTCATAGGCTCCAGACGGATCACTGCAAAGAAAGAAAATCAGAGCGCAGTGCTAGTGAACGACGAGAACAGTTACATATAGTTAACAATGATCAGTGATTGTGTTGAAGGTCAGATAAGCAGTACTGGAGGTAAGGGTCAACGGATAGGAATACATGACTGTCAAATAGTGAGTAGCCAAGATAAAATAATGGCGTTAAAGCCGACAGGTGCGACGAATCAATTCCGTTCAATCCAGAAACGATAGACAAGAGCTTAAGTCGGGTCTTGTGGGCTGTTTTGGTCAAATAGCATATTGTGATTCTTGTCATTGCAACAAGACGGAAGACCAAATAACAAGGAATAAGTACAAACAATACCTGCACTTCCTCTCTTATTAAGTGCTGCCAACTCACATTAGATTAAGCAACAGAGTAATCTCAGCTAGTGTGATAGTTCACGCCAGTGGTGTCTTTGTCTATATAAGGTGTCGAAGGTTGTGTGACTCTACTTCAGTATATCGTACTTAGCAGTAATCGGACTTAAACGACTAAATACAGTGATTCCTTAGACCTGAACTAGAAGTGTAGCATGAAAAAAGAATACAATGTTATGAGAGCGCCGGCGACGCTGTTAAGAATTAGCTACTGCTAGCTTATGAAGTTTGTTTCTAGGAGCTGAATGATGGTGTGAAATCCGTTATAATGCTGGTCTACGAATTCCCTGTTTCGAATATTCTTGAGTGTAAGTTTGAACTTTCATGAGGTGCTAACGTGCTAGCACTTCAATATGTGTAGGAGTCCGTCAGGCCGTTTGTGTTGCGCCTTCTTGCCTGCTGCTTTGATTTCCACACTATTTGCTGTAGAGCTGAGCCACTGCTTTTTTGAGGCATCGCAATGAGAGGCATCCACCGTCGTGAGCGAGTGATTCGACCATAAGCTTTGTTTCAAAGCTCTAGTAGCTACTGGTTGCGTGCAATACTAAGCCAACAAAGCTGTTTGCTATACTGCACCAGATACGATAGCGCTAAATAGCCCTGCTTGTCGTTGAAGAGACTCAGCATATTGTCGGAAATGTCGAGCGCCGTCAGCGTTTTGTGGAACGACATGGCGCCCAGGAGAATCCGACAACCTTCAGGCTGTAAATCGTTGCTCGCAATGCTGAACACGTCCGAGAAATTGCCAACATGGCAGAGGTTACCACTGTAGCATCACAGCATGGGACTGGGTTCGCTTACCTTACGTAGTATAGGTGCGACCTGACACTCTGGATCGCTTTTGAGAGCGTGAGGATCCCTTCGTGTTGCGGTCGGTACGCGCTACCAACAAGGTCACACGCTTCCAGCTCCAGGAACTGCAAAGTGTTGTTAGTCAACAGGGCATTGCCGAGTAGGTGAGCTCCCTTCGGTCCAAGTGGGTTCTTGGATAAGCTACATGTATACGTACGTATTAGACAGCACGAAGATAAGGATGTGATCTGCTGCATCAACACAACAGGATTGAAACACTGGGATCGTACCATAGTCGAATCAACGGCGTGTTGATCTGCGAGACATAATCCAGCAGACAAACCACGCGTTGCGGCGAGATATTGCAGCTAGCCATCTTCAAAGCGATCTGCTTCTCCGACGTTCCTTCCTTTCGTTCACACAAAACAACAACACAGGGGATCAAAACGCGTGGCAATTCCACAGCGCTATCTCCATCTTGCTGCTGTGCAATGACCGTCAGTCCATCTGCTTTTGACGCTTCCTTTTCTCTAAGCATCATCAATAAGGACCTCGACGGGGTCCGTTCATGAAGAGGCCTCAAGTAGAGGGTCAACAGACACGGACGGCTATCTGTAAGACGAATTTACACCAAGACATTTAATTAAAGTCAGCAGCACGTGCTTCCATATGGGCAGCTTACCATATTCCGAGTAGAAGCGGCAATAATCACTGAATTCAAAACGTGCTGTCGATTCCTTTGCAAGGTTCATGCTAAAGCACCTAATAGAGTCAAGTATGTATCTTACTTGCCGGTCTTCTTAATCTGGATAGCCAGTCCAATGATGAACACTGCGAGCATGGCCATCAGGTATCCCCACCATTCCTTGGGGATGTCGTACACATAGTCTCCATCCTCGTCCTTGTAGCGGTAGTCCTTGATAGCTGTAAGCTTAGGGAAGTCTCCGATAAAGTAACCAGCTCCGTTGATGAGTATCACAGATCCGACCAGCGCTGTTGCCACAATGATAGCAAGTTTCTCGATCTTGAAGGCCAATAGACCACAGATGAGACCCAGTACAATGGCCAGAATGAGCAGACCCGTCGTGGGATCATTGGGGTAGATCCTGTAGCCAAATGAGGCGTTGATAATTGTAGCTAAGAAGACACCGCCAGCTGCACCAATGAGGAAGATGCCTGCATTGTAGACGGAGACCACGAGCGAGCCCACGATGAGGCCTCCGATGATGAAAGCGATCCAGAAGGCATTGCGTTCGTACGATTTGCCATCCACAATGTACTCGACGATGGCGGAGACAATGTAGCCACCTACGAGGAACCCGCAGGCGAACATGGTGGGCCGGAGGAGTTTGTAGCCACATGTTGTCATGGCTGCACCGCCGACGATGGCAATGACAGCGGCGATACTGGGGCCGACGTCGATGGAGTCCGAGATGTCGTTCACGATGCCATCAGTGGAAGAGGAGGACGAGCCACGGAGAGAGTCCTGGGCCAGAACCATGGAGAAGAAGAGCGTTAGCAGCAGAGGCTGCAACTTGAACGACATGGTGCTTCACTTGTGCTTCACTTGTGCTCGAGGCGGCAAATCTGAAAGTGACAGTGGTGCCAGCAGAATACAGATCAGGGCTGTCCCTGACAGCTGGACTTTTGGATACATTTGAATGGACTGGTTACTTTTACTGCGATGTGATTGGGTCTTGGAAAATGATATGTAACTGATGGATCGTTTATCGAAGGGTAAGAGTAGTAATTGGCTGAGTATTCGGATTTTTTTTTTCGAGGTTTGGATGCAGTGCATTGACGAGAATCCGAGGACCTCCGTTTGACTCTCGCGTCTCAGGAGGTTGATTTTGCTCCAGCATTGGAATTCGATGGCTACAGCGGTAGTTGATGTTACCCCTGCGGGTAAAGTTGGCAAAATAGGTAAACTCAGACCAATATTGCTGCTGACTGTCTGCTACACGCACCTACTTGCGTTCACAAGTGCTCTGTGATGCATTTGTGCTCTCCTCTGTCATTGCATGACGGACATGAATGTTCTATCCTTGTTGACCGCTTCTGTTGATTACCATGGCTACATTTCTGACTTCAATTCGGTACTTACTTGGTCCGACTCTCTTCGTTCTACCGTTATACATTTACACGTAGCTCAGGGGCTGTTGGGTGAAAGGCCCAAGTCGCCAGCCTCAACTTCAAACTCGCTCAGATTTGTTTCATTCGCCATGTACGCATCGCGATGCTTGCGCCAACCAAACGGACGTCGGCGCTTGCGGGATCGGCTGGGGTCTCTCAAGCTCTCTACAATAATCTCGTACAGCTTCAACGTGCGGGGCGCCCATCTCAGTGTTTGAATGATGTCGTCCAGTGGCACGAAGCACCATCGGATACATCGGTAGAGTCTCGTCACATCCTCGACTCGACCGGAGTATGGTCGAGGAAGCTGAGCTTCGGTCCCGAGGTGGTAAACATCCAGGCAGAACACCATCTTGTTCAAGCACCGCAGCAGTGTTCGCTCACCCTCTGGGATCCGCAGACGATCGCTACAGAGCACAAGAATCAGCGTCTCTACTGGCAACTGCTGCATCTGTGTCATTGTCAGTATGTCCGCGACGTCTGTGGCTACATTGGGCTCGTTGTAGAATAGTGTCGTCTGAAGAAGTTGGTGGTACAAACTGCAGATCGGATCACCCCACAAGAATAGTTTACCACTAACTGTGCACACTGTCCGACGATAGTAGTTATGTGCTGGGTCCTCGTAGTTAACCCAACCTTCATCGTGTACACTGGAGGTTGGAAGTGAAGGTGATGGTGTTGGTGATACGAGTGTCTTCCAATTGCAATACTGATGACGGCAGTGTTGGTACATGATCTGCGTTTCTTCCGTCACGACAGCGCCGGCGAGGTTGGCAGGCTGGTACTTCACTATCAGTTGTCCGCGGATCCAAAACTCGGGATCATTGTCGAGTGCTGTTGTTCCTACCACAATTTCAGGGTCCTCTGAGAAGAACTGCGGTGATGTGCGGCGAATGACACGCCACAACAATGGTGACTCACCTGTAGCATTGATGCATGCCTGAAGCACAAAATTGCCGAATTCGAACAAGTTTACGTGAAGCGGTACTGAATTGATGCTGGGAGTATTTGTGAAGCACTCGACGCGAGACAGCTCCACGTATGGCTCCCAGTCGGTAACAAAATACTGGTGTATCGTACGTAGAGATGGTAACTGCGGTGACTCGAACTTCCGTTTGAGCCACTTGACTAGTCCATCGAGCAAGTTCCTCCAGAACCCGACAAGACGCACGTTATTGATTAAAGCCACAATCACACGCACGAACATATCGTGATCGTCAATAACACTAATCCACGTTGTTTGAAGTTTGTCCATCGCATTTTGATACTGAGCAGGTTGTAAGTCGTGCAAGAAGTCCACCAACCGTATGCAGAGATTCCGTCGCATGTCTTCTCGGGTTAATCTGGCAGTCGCTACAATTAACTTCATCCACGTATCCAGCGTCACTTGTCTAGCAGCAACTTTTAAACACGAATAGCGAATACGATCTCCCATTGCTACCCACTGTGATAACTGCAACGTCTCAATCGCACTGGTTTCATGCAATAACCGGACCTTGAACGTGTAGACATACTCGATCACTGGCACCACTGCAATTGCGGTAGCTCCCACTACCTCCAAATGAATCATCTCTCTTGATTTCTCAACCTTCATTACACCTGCCATCTCCACATCTTCATCAAATAATTTCCTTGCTCGTTTGTTCCCGCGACTTTGGTTCCAGTTATTTTTCTCCATATCTCGTCGTCTCTTTGTATGTCCTCTCGTTTCAATGTCCGGTACTTCTTGTCCCTCATCGGTGCTTGAGTCCTCGTCTTCAATTCTCACACGTTGGTGTGTTGCAGCTAAACATCTTGTGTATATCAAAGGCTTGAGCAACGTGATCGTCTGTAGTGGGCATAGTGTCTCCTTTCTGTAATTAGTGTCTGTAGATTTCAACTGAAGTTTAAACTGTGGTGAGGCAATTGCAGTAGATGGATCTTTATCTTGTCGAAGTTTTTGTATTTGCAGGTAAAGCCAAGGCCAACGAAGTTGCAGAACTTCCTCATGTAAAGCGAAGACACAACTACCGACGTGCAGCATGACGTCGGGTGGAGCTTGCGATGCTTCAGGTAGCACAGGACGCTTCCATGAAGACACAGAGGACACGGTGATGGCTGTCGATGCAGAGAGAAGGTCGTGTGGGACTTCCCTTTGCAGCTCCATTGTTGTGCGTCAAGTGCGAGATCATGGGTACAATTAATGTACTAAATACAATAAATGCCCTCGACAATAATTCTTTTATATTTTATCAAGAAATCCTTCATACCTGGCTGTGTTGGTCACTGGCAAGGAGACGAGATTGCATTAGTATATACCGCAATGAATACAGATGCGTAAATAGGGCCACACTCATTGTGAAATACTAGACAACTATATTGTATCTTGTCGATCCAACATCATTTTTACATGCGAAAAATCTGTAATACAGTGAAACAATCAATGAAGTTACTCGTGCGATGATTCTTTGATCGCGAAGCTCAATTCGTGGTACAAGTAAAACCCCAGGATGAGTTGTTACAGGTCAAATAGCTACATCGGTCTTAACTTCATTAGAATGGCCACGCCTTCTCGAGTTT
>PCFV01000206.1:0-44273 GCA_002812785.1 Phytophthora litchii | reverse complement strand
ACTGCTTGGTGATCCGAATGGACTGGTAAATTCATAAAATGTCCAATGTGTTTAGCTGTGGATGATGGGTAAACATCCCAACTCTTTGAAAGGAAACTGGTTCTGTTGGGATCTGATGATGTCTCCAGAGTCTGGAGTCCATACTGCTGGTAATGGTATCTCGTTTTTACTGTATGTCATGAAGATCGCTTTGGTATTCGACATAATTACCACTCGGTTTGCAATCCACTCTCAAGTACGAACACCCAAAAAAACCATTCTACAATTCTACTCAAAGTTCTATTCGTTATTGCTGTGACTGTTCTTGGGAGTGTCAATGCATCAGCCACTGCTAGTTCGGTAGTGATCAAGACGGTTTCCCCAATTGTGGGTTATTCTTTCGCGGTTGACAAGAGCGGCATCGTTCGTCAAAGGCTGTTGAGTAGTGAAGCCCCGACCAATGAAGATGCGGAAGAAAGCGTACTTGGCGACAAACTTCCATTTCTCGAGAAGCTCAAAGCTTTTTTCAGTCTCCCGAGAACGCACTGCTTTAGAGTGCGTTGAAGGCTGGACACTCCACGAATGACACATTTAAGCTTTTGAAGCTAGATGAGGCCGATGAGGCCGGGGAGAAGATTCTAAGAAACCCAAACTTGAAAAGATGGGAAATGTACGTTACCAAAATGGTCGGAGAAAATCCGGAGGAGACAATGATCACAAAACTCAGGAGTCAGTATGATGATGGAGATCTGGCAAGACATTTTTCAAAAAGGGAAAAGAGGGAGGTCCAAGGCGAAGTTGGTGTTTGCAATTCGTGCCTTCAATAATAGAATACTACAACAGTATTACTTTATTTTTAAATAATATTAGCATGGTAGCTTATTTAACGAGTAAAGTAGAGGAATGCTATCGTAACCCTTAGGTTTCGATTAGATGTTTATCGTGTCGGGTATGAATCGGATATGAAAACAAAATCTATTCGCTGTAAGATATCCGTGGGTCTAGATCGGAGGTGGCTGGTTAGTGGTCTTACCAGACCTGCAAAGACCAATTTAGGATACTCGTGGGAGTATCAAAAGACGTTTTTCATTGTGAACAACCTATTTTCGCAGGCTGAATCCACCCGTGATATTCATTTACAGTTGTACAAGTCCACATGACTGTGTTTCAATGCACGGTAGAATTCTCATCATTTCTAGATTCCATCTCTCTGAATTTGCAATCGGTGTGGCTTTCAACATTCTCCCGACCACATGCCCCATAGAATCACGTCCAGCCAAACACTTTCCTTTTGTGGTTCTATCTTGTTGCGACCACGGCGTGGTGATCCATTAAAGTCGGGAAATACTTGTTTCTCTCTCGAATCACGTTTACTTCAATGTAGATCGCCATCGTAATGCTAAAGCAATGTTCTGGAGCCAGCCAGTTCCCGCTTACTATGTTTTCCGTGTAGAATCTTTTTCGATGATCTCCACCGACAAGTCAGGAGCTTAGAAATCGAGAATGAACGAGTATTAACAACATGCAGCAGCAGGATAGTCAGCCAACGTCATTGCACGCTATTATAATGACAGACAGTGCGATGAAAAATGAGATTGTTCAGCTCCCAAATACCAAGGGTGTTTTGCACATTGAAATGCACAATTAATCCAGCCTTGACGAAGGAGAACATCATTTTAACGAACCGACGCGCGAACCAAGACTCTTGAACTGCAAGAGCAAAACGTTGAACACAAGCGAGTAATCAATGGGGCGGATGAATTGCGTCCCACGTACCAGGTTCTTAGCAGTAAAGACGCCTGACAAAAAACACGACCTTAATAAACCCCTCTAATCCGAGGACTATTCCGGATTCTCCGGAACAATTAATATACACAATGAGTTCTATTCATTCATCATTTTGCCAGCTCAGTCTAACACTGATATTCTAATGGGTGTTCACTCACTCCACTCGCCAAACAGACAAGATCTTCGAGACGACTGCTGTACGACTGCGTGCATCGACACCACCACAACGCGCCATTCGTGGATTCAAAGTAATTGGTGCCACTAAGTCACTTCAATCACCGAATTTCCCGACAAAACACCATTCGCATCGCTTACCAAGAGGATCTGATACTTGTCTCCCCAATGCACTGATCACAAGTTCACCAGAGATCAGCCCAGGGAGACCAGAGCTGACGAAAATGAGCACACGGAAGACGAAGAGTGATTCCAATCGGAAGCGCTTATCGACTTCATTAACGCATGAGGAGATTAGACGTCTGATTGCACCAAGCACCAAGGCAATGGATAGCTCAGCGGACGACCTACTACTCAGCGATCTGGTTAATCTCGCAAACGCGAGTGAAGTATTATACAGAGAACGGCGCCGGCTGGCACAGATCCGATATAGAAAGAAGCAACAAGAGTATATACGGAGTCTGGAAGAAGATGCCGACAAATTGCGAGAGGAGATACATGATCTTAATGAGAGGCGCCATCATGTTGTCGTTGGTACCTCAAGGTCTGGACCGTCGCAACGGAATACTTTCGGCTGTTTCACAATGGCCTACCGGAAGTTCTGTATACTTTCGCGCAGTTTCCTGAGCAAAGTCATGAGCTCGGACGTCATGAACGGATCCATGTGTGGTCCGGAGGTTATACTACAGAGCTGGAGGTTGTTTTCGCTCTGCTTTGAGAACATCAATGTCGAGGTCGAACAGTTGGAGAAAGGGGTCGCATTGAACACAATTGTCGTGGTAACTACCACCAGTTTCACCATTTCCAAGTGTACATTGGCACTAGTATTTCCACATCTTGACAATGTAGAACAAGGAGCTGCTAACGCAGAAAAGCGGTCGAAAATTGCATCAGAACTGGTGGGTCAGCGACTTGCCATGCGCGGTTCAGCGCTTTTTGAGTGGGACCCTCAAATTAACCGTGTGGTGAGGGTGCAGAGCCATCAGACATGTTGACACCAATGCTAAGTCTGTTGGGCACATTGGAAGCCGTGAGTCTCGTATTTGAGGGTGCTTTGGTATCACCTGAGTGTCGTTGGATTTCGAGAGCGGGGACTCAACGAGCGAAACACTGACAATTGCTTAGAACATATGAAGCAGCTTGATATTCGGGAAATACACGTTGGTGTGCAATTGATACTTCAATAAGTACTTACTCGATCAGCTTGGCTTACTTAAGCAGACAGCTCCCTATCTACTTGCTACTGGGTAGTAGTCTTCCCTCTGGAGTCACTAGAGCACCGTCGAACACGCGACTTACATCATTCAAGCAACCTAACGTTCGTAATATCGGTGTGAGCATGTCAGATCGTGAATAGATCCCTACAACTCGATTAGTAGCGTCGTCCCAGTCGAACTGCACCAACCCGCGCATAACGAACTCCTGATTCAGGAGCTTACTGCCTAACGATTGTTGCCCAACTTCATTCAAGTGGGGGAACACCAGTCGCAAAGTATCCTCGGAAATTGTAACACTGGTGGTGGTGATTGCGATTATCGAGTCTGTCATTGGCCCCTTCTTTAGTTCCTCCAGTGCAACTTGGAAATTGCTGAAGTAGCGCGAGAATAATTTCACGTTTTCCAGTAGCGCCTCCGGACCAATTACGAATCCGTCTGTAACATCTGACGTTGTCGAGGCTTGCAAAGATCTCAACGCCAACGCGTCGAACTCTCGAGAACGCAACACGGACTCACGAAACAGTGTAAAATACCTTGTCGCGAAAGTCCACGGAGTTTGCTTTGCAGGGACGCCAAGGAAGTAGCTGTGGTGGTGGAGTTCGAGCTCTTGGATCTCTTTCACCAGCAATTGGTTGTTGAGTTGAAGGCTAACTATCATCTTGCGTCTCCTGTTTCTGTAATGTGCTTGATTCACGCGGCATTGCTCTCGGCGACGTTCTTTTCTCTCAAGCTCGAGCTTGGTTAGATTGGTCTCTGATGGACGCACCCGTTTTCCAAGAAACGACCTCGTGGATTGTGGCAGCTCGTTAGTCGTTTCGAAGTTGGAGTCGACCAAAACTCTGTTGCACTTGACTCTAGAGTTCACGTTGGTATAATGGAGCCTGCCACGCTGCATCACGTCACCGATCACTTCGTTGTTTAGTGAGAAGCTCTTGGGTGGACAAAAGAAGGAGTTATCCATTGGAATCGATGAAGCTTGGTCTAAGGTGGAGAAATGACAAGTGAGGACCCCAGATTGTCTGCACATACCTTCAGGAACTTGGCGTCTACCACGAAGTTTACGTGTTTATCGCTCGCCACCAGATGACGGATTTGCTGGCCAACAATAAGTTTACAGCAAGTCCCATCAGGACTAGTGATCTTAAAAATCTAGAATTCTACAATCTGAGACTTCCAGATTTAGGCTATGCTGGGATCTGGTAGATCAATCTGCCGTCTCAAATCTGATTCCGGAAGATCGCGACACTAATGCGCTTCCTCGTGCCCCTTGCCCTCCTCCCATGTCTCCATGGTGCCTCCATCCCGCGTGCATGTTCCGAGCCTGAGCATCAGCAGTTCGCGTTCTGCAACTCTTCGCTGTCGACGTCTGCACGTGTCGAGGATCTGCTGCGTCGGCTCCCACTGGAAGAAAAGGTGACGCTGCTCACTGCGCGTGCCAGTCCCAAGGGAAACATGAGCAGCATCGGCCTGCCAGAGTACAATTGGGGCGCCAACTGCGTGCATGGGGTGCAATCCACGTGTGGCACCAACTGCGCCACTTCCTTCCCAAACCCCGTGAATCTTGGCGCCATGTTCGACCCCCAAGCGGTGTTCGACATGGCCCAAGTGGTGGGTTGGGAACTCCGAGCTCTGTGGCTTGAAGGGGCCAGAGAAAACTATGCAACAGGTCCTCATTTGGGGCTGGATTGCTGGTCTCCTAACATTAATATTAACAGAGACCCTCGATGGGGTCGCAACATGGAAACCCCATCGGAAGATCCGCTGGTTAACAGCAAATACGGAGTGGCGTATACCAAGGGATTGCAAGAAGGCAAGGATAAACGGTTTTTACAGGCCGTCGTGACGTTAAAACACTATGCGGCGTACTCATACGAACACTATGACGGCATCGACCGCATGGCGTTCAATGCTGTGGTGTCGAGATATGACTTTGCTGATACGTACTTGCCGGCGTTTCAAGCTTCGGTGGTGCAGGGAAATGCAAAGGGAATCATGTGCTCGTACAATAGCGTCAATGGTGTGCCCATGTGTGCTAATGAACAGCTCAACACAAAGTTGCTCCGTGAAGCACTTGGCTTTGATGGATATATTACCAGTGACTCAGGGGCGATTGAGGGTATTTTTCGACAGAGGCATTATACCAAGACACTGTGTGAAGCAGGGAGACTGGCGATTTTGTCAGGAACGGATGTCAACAGTGGAAGTGTATACAAGAAATGTCTAGAGGAACTCGTGACGAGTGGGCAGCTACCGGAGAAGGCTGTGGATGATGCTATGCGGAGAACGCTCAAGCTCCGATTCGAGTTGGGTTTGTTTGACCCTATTGATGACCAACCGTACTGGCATGTGGCACCCAGCGAGGTGAATACTGCGGAATCGAAGAAACTGAGCCTTGAACTCACGCGCAAGTCGATTGTGCTGCTGCAAAATCACGGCAACATTTTACCATTTACTAAGGGCAAGAAGCTAGCTGTAATTGGACCGCATGCCAAGGCCAAGCGTGCTCTACTGGGTAATTATTTGGGTCAAATGTGTCACGGTGACTATTTGGAGGTTGGATGTGTGCAGACACCACTGGAAGCGATTACCATTGCGAATGGTGCGTCGCACACCGTATATGCTAAAGGATCTGGCATCAACGACACGTCTACAGCAGATTTTGACGGGGCAGAAGCTGCTGCACGAGGAGCAGATGCTGTCGTGCTGTTCTTGGGAATTGATACGTCCATTGAACGGGAAGCTTGGGATCGCGAGAATATTGATATGCCCGATATCCAGATGCAGCTACTCAAGCGAGTTCGACGAGCTGGGAAACCAACAGTTGTGGTGCTCTTTAACGGCGGTGTGGTGGGAGCAGAGGAGCTTATCTTGCACACTGATGGTGTTGTGGAGGCGTTTTACCCCGGATTCTTTGGAGCCCAAGCTGTGAGCGACATTCTTTTCGGTGACGCTGTCCCAGGTGGCAAGCTACCCGTCACCATGTATCCATCCCACTACATCAACAGCGTGGACATGAAGAGCATGAGCATGACTAAGTACCCTGGTCGTTCATATCGCTATTACAAGGAGGTACCGGTGTTCCCATTCGGATGGGGCCTCAGTTACACTAAGTTCACGTTAGCTCTTGACAGCGATAGCAAAGGAACGGACCCTAGTGAACCTCTTGTGATTACGCGTGATCTCGACCAAACTGTCACCGTTATTGTGTCTAACGATGGTGATCTGGTTGGAGACGAAGTTGTGTTCGCGTTCTTCCGTCCGCTGAACGTCAATGCGACGGGCAACGCAGCGTTACTGAACGAGCAGTTGTTCGATTACCGTCGTGTGAGTCTTCGACCCACGCAGTACCGCAAGCTGAGCTTCCGTATTCAGCAAAGCACGTTGGCAATGGTGGATGACTCGGGTAATCATGCCAGCTTCCCCGGTTTCTATGAGATTATCATCACCAATGGCGTGCACGAGCGTGTGACGTTTGCTATCCACTTGGTCGGAACATACGAGACGCTGAGTGTATTCCCGACAGACGATGGCTACGCTCGTCAGCCAACCCAACCGGATTCGGCGCGTATCAGTGGTATTACTTTAGATGCCATGCGAGCTTTCAAGAACGTCCCAGCTCACCCCAGTGGAGATCAAGCACCTGAGGCAGTGGCTATCGCCATGGCTTTTGACTAGTTGCTGTACCAACTAGTTATGTTTGATACCCTCAAAACGACAAGAGCGAGACAAAATACACTGCGTTTGTTGGTGTTCATCATGCTGAAAATGTATGGCCTCCAATCGCTGTCCTCAGTACTTTTCATATGCAATTCTTGGCCGATTCGACTGCGCAGCGTAGCCACTTTGGATGTTGAAGCGAACGTTCGTCTACGGCTGTTGCCCATCAGACACGCACGCATAAATCAAGTGGAGGCGATCTTGTGTCGCATTTGACCAAGGCTAACTAGGAATCCTAGTTGGATCCCCCTTGGGATCTACCAACGGGCGCTCACAGACTCGTTTTGACATCAACACACAATGCCTATCGCCGAGGAGCATGAATCTTTATGAAGGAGATGCCCTCAACGTTTCGGTTCCCAACCTGCACTTTTGCGTGGCTCAAGCGGACTTGATCTTTTTGCGCGATCCTCCCACTGCAATCGGGTGGCTAGTGCGACCGTCACACTCAAAGCCACTTGCACACTGTGTACATCCGGCTTGCAGTGAGGTCCTCTCACAGTGAGGCTCACTGGTTCAGATAAAGGTTTTATCATAAAGCATCCAGCACATACTCTCTCATCTCAACACTGAACGCAGTGGCGTATTTCAGGTTGACTACATGTACGCTGCCAAGATATCATCGCTGCCAAGATATCATCGCTTCCGAAACTAGACCGCTTTCAGGTGCACGTCACAGGCCAGGTGCGATTGCATTCGTGTCCACACTCTGCTTTAGCGTCGGGTAATCGTACAGCACATTTTGCACCTTTTTCGCAGTGCAGGTGCCGTCAGAAGTCTGACCAGTCTGTACGTACACATCTTCTCGCAGTCTGTCTGATCTCCACTCTCAATCGCTAATATCTTTGATGTGTTCGTATGCAGCACAGATCTGCCCAGCGAACTCAGGTGGACGTCCAGCTATAATGAACCATTAAAGGAGCTTGGTCGAGTCCAATGACAAGAGTTTACAGTTAGTGCTGGGCCTTTCACAACATTCCTCAGTCGGGCACGCTAGCAGGGACGGTCCATATCCACTATCAAAAATCGAAGTGCAACCGAATATCGGTTAGGGTTCCCTCCAAATCCCTCTGTAAGTTGATTTCCCTCGTTTTGTACTTCTCCAATATCACAGCAGACAATCTATTCAAAGCAGCTTTATACGTTTATAAATCGCCAAGACGAGGTCGTGAGTCGGCCAAACTGACCATCATCACGCGTCAGTTTCCGTTTCGGCCTTTGTGTCATAGCGAGTTATTCCCACTTCCCTGCCAAGCGTTCGGAACTCCTCGCCATGGCGTCCGCGGAGGCGATCACGGACTCGTACATCATGTTAACGCCCACGGCGGCATCAGACAGTCAACGGGGCGCGCACTCAGCGCCTGCCAGCGATGTCTTGGCCCGCAAGTGGGCGGCAGCAGCCAAACGCAAAGCGTCAATGGAGACCATGAAAGTGCACGAGCCTGAGCCAGAGGACGACACAGATCGAGACTCGTCCAGGACAGAAACCGACCGAAGCTCGGAGATCGCCAACGACGACTCCCCAAGCACAGACGGAGATGATGTATCCACTAGCTCCAGAGTAATCCCCGATTCAGATGAGGAGAGCGAGCAAGAAGAAGAAGAGGAGGAAGAAGAGGAGGATGTTATACCCACGTATGTGTGCGAACTACACGACCCAAAACCAATTCTTGTTGGTGAGTTGCTGAGTGATGGCTGTGTGTCTTGATGCACGATGTGCTAACCAGTTGTGTAGCTGAACAGATCCCGTACAACCGCGTGGATATTGGAGCGTACCAGGTGAACAACGGACTTCAAGAATCAGAGACCGTGATGTTCCGGTATGAGATCTCGGTGGGACGTACACAACAGACGTTCGAGTGTTCGTCGTCCAAGGCGTTGGAAGTATTTAAGAAACTGTCTAGGGACAAGAAGTGTGCAGGTCACCTGCGGTTCATCGAGACAAACTGTCTGAAAGACGGCTTTATTGGATCTCTAAAGCGGATGTACGCGTCACCTACCCAGATCTCGACAGAAGTACGGGACGTGTTGGAGGCCATATCGGACGTGGATGAGGTATTGATGAACCCAACGTACCTGGATCTCGTCGGCGCGACGAAGGGGTCGACGCTGTGTCGGGAGATCGAAAAGCTTTTGGAATCGCACAGCAAAGCTCCAGGAGCTGATGCACCGTGCATGTGTGACACATACTACAAGTCGGTGCAGCGCTACGGTGAGTTCTTCCGCGAACAGGCAGCGACTGCAAACCAGTACCGCCAGTCCACAGTGGCTAGCGAAACACTCATGAGATCACGTGGTGTACTGTCGTACTATACCGACACAATCTACATCTTGGACAAGCGCGAGTTCCGGCCCATGCACGGGCTCAAACAGTGTAATGTGTACGGCTTTGGCCGCCGCAAACTGTTCGAGATCGTACGTGTGTCCCGCAAGCAGTGGTCGCTTCGTCATGTGAACTACGGCGAGATATACACGCTCTCGCTGAAGAAGTACGCGGGTGGTGTGCATCACATGGTGGCGGTGAAGCGCATGGTGCCGGATGTACAGAACGGTGGTTTGCGAAAGGAAAATGTGTGCTTTGTCAAGAAATCCAAGAGTCTGGGATACCGGTGTCTCCTCAACTCAGAGGTCATCTCGCAGGGCAAGGTCACGACATCCATTTCTCTTCAGAAGCCCGAGTCACCGCCAGGAGACCCCAATTTCCACTACATGACCATGAGCGAGGTGTCCGGTCCGTCGCGTGCGTCCATTTGCAGCAGCACACTCAGTGTCCCGTGTGAGCGCTACAAGCACGTCCAGCGTCTAAATGTGAGCGGTGGAAGTGATGTAGTGACCTACATTGCTCTGGCTGCGAGCTACGACATCCTTGTCGGTGCGCTGAGCTACTGGATGGAGCGCAAATATTGAGAGCGCAAGTATTAGATCCCGGAGGGTTGAAGCGAGATATAAATATAAGGTGTGCAAATAGCAAAAATGTCAACACAATCGCTTGTTTTTGTATCCGTGGTGACCCCCGTTCCAACGCCATACAGATGCAGCATTGAGCAATCCATGACATCCGTCCTCCTCGACACTCCAGTCCCATCAAAGTGCAACCGATCCGAGCTACATCATGGCAAGTCCCCAGCTAATCCAAGAGATGGAGACCAAGTACCCAAACTTGAGCGTCCTGCAGTACCTCGCACTGGCACCACTGCAGATCAAGTTGCGCGATGAGAAGACGACGCCCACGGAATTCAAGTTCTACGCTGACCGCCTCATGCGCATCTTGGCGGAGGAAGGACTGGCGGCCTGTGCCAACAAGACGGAGACGGTGGTGACCCCCACGGGCGACTCGTTCACGGGCCTCGTACCGGCCGAAAAGGTCTGCGCGGTGTCCATCATCCGGGCAGGAGACAGTCTACTGCAGTCGATCATTGCGTGCGACCCCACGATCTCTGTTGGTACGTTCGACTGGCATTAGGTGTTGAGCCATTTACTCACGAGTTAGTATTGCAGGCAAAATTCTGATCCAGCGCGACGAGACGTCGGAGGATAAACACCCGGTCATGTATTACTCCAAGCTGCCGCCCAATGTGGAAAAGCTGGACAATGTACTGCTGGTGGACCCCATGCTGGCCACGGGAGGCAGTGTCAATATGGCGATCAAGGTGGAGATTGATGCTGTATCTAACATAATTCAAATGATTCTGACGATCGATGTGTTTACTCATAGACTTTGATTGACGCTGGAGTCGCGCAGAAGAAGATCACTTTCTTGAATGTCATTTCGTGCCCTGAAGGACTAGCTGCACTGTTCAACGCTTATCCAGGTACATAGGTTATTGTCCCTGTTGCTGATGGTTGTGTGTTTACTAACAGTTTAGTTTCTCTTTCCAGACGTGAAGATCGTGACTGCCGGTCTGGACATTGGTTTGAACGCCAGCAAGTACATTTTGCCTGGTCTTGGTGACTATGGCGATCGCTACTACAACACGGTGTAAGCAAGCCAATTGATGCTGGAGAGACAGCAGTAGTCTAGGCAGTCTAGTAGTTGGTAGCGTCAGTGTAGCACTCATGTGACCACCTCGTTCAGCAATCACCGGACGTATCGAAAGATAGGTCTTGTCAGTATTTCCGCTTGTATGGTGTGAGCCCTTCCATTGCCGGTCGTATGCAGCGAACCTATTTAACTGCGTCGCAGGAATGTATTCCGTCAACAAATCTTTCACATTCACCGTGTTGTGCATGTTCGAGCTCTGGAGGTTCACTTCAACATGATGTCGCGGTCGTCATGACTTCTGGATTGGTTGCAATGCTTGGAATCAGACCTCAAATGCTGCGACGGTTTGGTGAATGAGGGAGCATATTTACCATTCATCAGATACTGAAGCATGGGTAGCCTACAGCTAGCAACGGAGATGGAAGTCAAGCATCCGGGCCTTCAGGTGCTCAAGTACCGGGCTCTAAAGCCACTCCTAACCAAGATTCGTGATAGGAAGACGACGAGCGCGCAGTTCAAGCACTATTCGGATCGCCTGATGAGGTGGGGGCGGCGTCCCTGCAGTAAGACTCAGCTCATTTGTGTTTCCGTGGATGCAGTATCTTAGCAGAGGAAGGACTGGCCTCCTGCTCGAGTAAAATGGCGACGGTGACCACGCCGACAGGAGATTCATTCACTGGCATCACACCAGCAGAAAATGTCTGTGCGGTGTCAATTATTCGTGCTGGTTGCAGTCTGCTCCATGCTGTCATGTCGTGTGACCCGAAAATCGCTGTGGGTGAGGAGAACTGAATGGTGTTGTCTGGGTCTGAGCCATTAACACTGCTTCCTCGTGTTGAAGGGAAAATTCTGATCCAGCGCGATGAGAGTTCGACGGACAAGCATGCAGTCATGTACTACTCGAAGCTGCCTCCGAACTTGGCTACGTTTGCAAACGTATTGGTGGTTGACCCGATGCTCGGTACGGGCGGGAGTATCATCATGGCCATCAAAGTGAGCAAGCAACAACTGCGACAAATGGTATTGGGAGAATCATATTAACCATAATGTAGACATTGATCAATGCAGGTGTCGACGAGAAGCGTATCACATTTCTGAATGTCCTCTCGTGCCCTGAAGGTCTCGATGTTCTCTTCTCCGCGCACCCCAGTAAGTTGTACACCTCAAACTTCTAGTTCTTGCTAACCGTGTCATTTTCTTACAGACGTAAAAGTCGTGACTGCCGGTGTAGACAGAGGCCTAAACGAGCAAAAGTATCTGGTACCGGGCATCGGCGACTTTGGAGACCGATACTTCAACACCGTCCACACTCTCTAATATCACCAATGCTCTGGTCTGCATGCGACCTATCAACATCATATACACCTGCAAATTTCTAGCAGTTGTTCTCATTAACGTTCTCGAAACTAAACTTGCCCTAGTTCACTACCCACTGAGTCCCCCCTATCCATGCGGAATTGTACCCAAAAGGACAGCAACAGCATATCAATATGATCTCAATTCGTGAAATGTGCAAATCGTGGACTTAGCAACAAGGTGAAATAGGTTCCTAAAAATCCGGTTGTGGTGTTTGGGGCTTTCTTGAATTCAGGAAACGTCTAGCCAACTGCCATTCCGTACCTATATTCAAACATACAGGTTTTCCCTTAAGCAACTCTACCAACCTTCAAAATTCATTCAATCTTTTACCACAGGTAAATGTAATCTCGAGAACCAGTTGGAAATCAGAATCGGTGTTTCATTTTCAAATCAACCGCCCAATTGTAACAATGGCGGAATATTGCGGCTGGGGCGCCAAACAAGGCAGCAAAGTGCGTACGTGGAAGAACCGCTACTTCGTTCTACGTGGTCGAGAGTTAATCTACTATTCTGGAGCAAAGAGTGATGGCAGTGGTGCTGGTGTGGGCGAGAAAGGAAGACTTAAAGTGGTGAATGTGGACTACTCACCGGACCGGAAGAACGGACTATTCATCCATGGAGAAGGCAAAGACCTCAAAATGACGACAGCTAGTGCACAGGAAAGTCGCGTACTATTTCGCAAAATTAAAGAAGCAATTGGAGAACAGGAAACGAGTTTTCGAATGTCAACAGAGACGAAAAAGGTCAGAAAGACGGTGGACAAGGAAGGTTGGCTGCTTAAAGAGGAGCCCCAATTGCAGACGTGGAAACGACGTTATGTCACATTAAGTGGTAAAACAATTGAGTTTCGACCTGATATGCACTCGACAGGTGAGTCGCAGACGCTGATGAAGGTGGAAGCAGATGCGACCAGTCCATTGGCGCTAAGGCTCGTGACAAAAGGAGCAAGAGAAATTTACGTTGCAGCGGAGACGAGAGAGGAGATTGAAGACTGGGATCGAGCTCTTACTGCTGCTATTGGACAACCGTTGGCACTACGGCAGGTGATGGAGGTCGGGAATCAAGAGATGGAGACGGTAGATGACACGGAATTGGTCGCTCGAAAGTACTCTACTGTAGTGTGTGAAGGGTGGTTAGAGAAACTTGGACAATGCAGCAAAGTCTGGAAAAAGCGATATATGTCGTTGGCGAATGGCATGTTGGAATATCGCAAAGGCCCGATGGAGCAGCTATCTGCGGAGCTCTATGTGATAGATGTTAAATACAGCAGCGAATACTCGGATGCTCTGGAGATTGAATTTGGATCAGATAGAGCTCTTACTGACAGCGACATCATCTACGTACGTGCTGAATCTTCGCGGGAGCTAGACAAGTGGATGAGCGCTCTTTGTGACGTGGTTGGAAAGCCACGATTACAGCCAGCTGATTCCGGTTCTGCGCCATTATCTCCGTCGAATAATGAACCAAACGAAGATCGAGTGAGTAAGCAACAGCTTCCTCCATTTCCAAGGAACGTGCTAATTTCGCAACATAGCGACAAATCGGAGGCAGCCTCAAGCAACACCCAACCATCAACACCCACCAATGCTGACCGCACCTCTGGAAAACAAGTCGCTCTTTCAACAACTAACAACCGCACTAAACAAGGATGGCTGTACAAACAAGGTAACGGAGCATCATCGTGGAAACTGCGGTACTTTGTCTTGAGTGGAAACACGCTTCATCACTACAAGCATGTCAACGGGACTTCAGACACCCTAGGGAATGTAGCCAGCGTTACCCGCAACCACGAATCAACAGGATCACTAGCTGTTCAATTTGACGATGGTAGCACTCTCAACGTGTGTGGTGAAACAAAAGTCGACACCGATGCGTGGTATTCTGCTCTGTGCAAGGCATCGTGGAACTCTGCAGAGAATCCTGTAGAAAGAATGTCCACATCCAACCAAGAAGAAGAAGAACATCACGAAGAGAATTGTTTCAGTGGCTGGCTATTGAAAAAAGGACAACACTTTAAGACTTGGAAACGACGCTATTTCGTGCTTGAAAGCAGCAGATTAGCCTACAGTGCGACCGCAAATAGTGAAGTCTTGGGTTCTGGTGTGGTGTTCGAAGTTAATGTGGGAGATCTTCGCCCGTTCTGCCTGAATATTCGCTTCCAAAATGGACGCCTTCTCCATGTTGTAGCTCCAACTCAAGAAGCGTTCTCCAAGTGGTTTGATGTACTCAGGAAAGCGTCCAATCTGGTGGAATCGTTTCTGTCCCAAAGTAACAATGAGAAGATTGTCTTTGATGAAGAATTCGACAATGATGCTGGTGAAAACGCGAATGATATGGATGTGGGGTTTACTGAAGAAGACTACGCCGAGTACGAGATGACTCTGCGAGGAGCCTCTTTGTGGATCGCAGCTATGCAAAACAAACCTGAGTACGATGCGTTAAGTTCATCGTCTTCCGAACAAGGTGATGAAGAGGTGGCCGCACTAGAGCGTATTTCTACTGAACGGCTTAGCGAAGAACCCTCGACAGTCCATAGTGAATCTCAAGGATGCGTCGGGTGGTTGAAGAAGGAGGGTGGAAACGTCAAGAGCTGGAAGCGCAGATACTTTACGCTCTATGGTACAAAATTGAGTTACTACAAAAGTGAGAAGGGGTCTCTATTGCGCTCTGTTAGAGTCGTAGATATCGCTCAGCATCCTTCAGTCTCCCTGGGTTTGACAGTATCCACCGTTGGTGGTAGAAAGCTGATCATTCAGGCTGATACGCTTGAGGAATTTAACAAATGGCTCGGTGCAGTCCAAGGAGCTGTGGCAGAAAAAAACGCGGCAGTGGTGGAACCACCAACGATGAATATTGTTGTTAACAACAGATCCAGTGAGGACTTGAAGGTCTCGGTTAGCCATAGTGGTTGGCTGCTGAAAGAAGGCCAGAGATTCAAGACGTGGAAAAGACGCTACTTCACTTTGAAAAATAGTGCTTTGATCTACTACAGCGAGATCGGTGGTGTGGCACGTGGGCATGGATTGGTGAAAGGTGCTCACCAGGATGATACCAAGCCTCAGACTCTTGTTATTGAGTTTCGTAGTGGCAAGAGTATGCGTGTGACTTCTGGAAGTGAGGCAGAAATGAACTCATGGTACCAAGTGTTATCAAGAGGACGCTCTTCAAGCAAAGCGACTGCCGTACCAGAAATGAGCGATGATGTCCTTGATTCTGAAGGTGAAGATGACGACGGAGAACACGAAGCACGCATCAGTCGGTTCAACTCGAGTGATTATCTCAACGACACAATCACCAACGATACGTTCATGCGACTCCGTGATGAAGGAGGCAAGGGAACATTACTAGAATCTCGCAATGGTGTGATCACCACTTCTCGTTCTTTCAAGGGAGAACTTAAATTCGACGACGAAGAAGAGAAGGAAGACATGGGCCTCAGCACCACGGGTGAAGGTTACTATCGTCAATTACTTGCCGAAAGTGAGCAAGTCCAGCAACAGCACTCATCAGAGAAGCTAGCTAACGGAGAACCACCAATCACTGGATGTGCTCCTTGCTGCACCGTGATGTAGACACAGTTCTGGATGCTCTCGACGACTTTATACACTAGACAATGCATTCTACATTGACACTTTCACAATTTGCAGTTTCCCAGACCCTGCATCGTGACGGTTGACGAGGGGTCTCCTTCATTTGCCATTATGGACAAGAAGTACGATTCCTGCAGCTACAAGGCGCGCCGCACATTCCTCGGTGGAGAGTTCGAAGTTCGGGTATTCGAGGTGGATGATGCTGGCGTCGCAGCTGTGGTTTTTCAATTATCGCAGGATCAGGGCCCACCACTGAAGTTTTCGCGTGTGTTTTCACGCGCGGAGTTGGACAAGGCAGGGATCACGAGGACGTTAGAGGGGCATGTTGCACTGGTGGACTCCCTTGAACTCGTCGAAGACGCGTATTTTACTGGCAACGACGCAGTTAGTGCAGGGCAAAATATGCTGGAGGCATACCAGTTGTCGTCTACACTTCCTGGAATCAGCTTTCCAACGCCAATTGTCTCGCACCAAGCTGCTCTGGCCTACTTTGCACGAGCACCCGTGGGACTTAGTTCATGGAATGGTAGTCGAGTACCGGAGGAAGAAAATCTGTTGGTGAATCTGCTAGCAAAGGGGCTGACCGAGTTGTGTCGTGAGAAACCTTCCGGTCTTGAAGCCGTTAAATGGCTCGGAAACTGGTTTCTAGATCACAACCCAGCGCAGCCCAAGGTGGAAGTAGAAGATTGACTTAGGCTTCTCAATTGCTATGAAGGCATAAGAAGGAAAGCAAACAATTCATTTGATCGAGATAAACTATTTCGTGGTCCATTAGCCTATAGCCTATGAACCGTCGCGACTATTGCCATTTACTACACCTTCACTCGACTTTCACGAGGACATGGCGGACGAATTGCAGTCGTCTGAAGAACTGGCGTTTGTGGCCGAGGAGGTCGATCGCATCATTCTCACGTCCATTGAGAGCTGTTTAAAGGACGAAGTGTACGACGAACTCAAGGTATCACAATGGGTCGACTACATTTGCGAGTCAATCATGAAAGGACTTAGCGAGCTGCGCAAACCTCTCAAGTACATCGGTAAGAGCCAACAACTTCGTATTTACTGCTCATTACTGACAATTAGCACATTGAAGTGAGCTGCCTCATCATGCAGAAGAACGGTGCTGGCGTACACTCGTCAGTCTCGTGTCATTGGGATACAGTCACGGACGGTAAGGATCCCACGACTAAACTTTGTAGTGTTACTAAACTAACACTTTCACTGGCATTTCCAGGCGCTCACGTCGTCAAATGGCCTGGTGACAAACACAAAGACCACAATCGAAGCATGTACTGCATTATCACAGTAAGTGGTCTTAGTTTCTAGCAAAATACCAAATACCAAAATACACTTCCATCCCTTTCTGATTCGACAGAGGTGCACAAAATTCTCTAGACGTCACACTTCCTTTCACTATGTGTTCCCACTACGTACGATTATCGTGCAACCTGATTTCCCACAAATCGAGCATCCATTCGAGCGGCTCATTGGCAAAGTATCCACGTGCGAGAATGGGGCGCGACGACCCCGTGACGTACGCCGGTTGGGTGTTCAAGGAGGGAAGTCTCGTGCGCTCATGGAAGAAGCGGTTCCTCGTATGCAAACGCGCAGAGTTGGCGTATTACAAGAACACGGACGAGGAGAACCATGCCCAACTGTTGGGGGCACTCACAGCTGCGCATATTGAGCGTCTACCGGACATTACGAACGGATTATTGATTCACGGTACGGAAGGACGACAACTCAAGATCTTCACGGACACAATGGCAGAATGCGATCGCTGTTATGAAGCTATTATCAAGTGTTGCAGGATGCAGAATCCAGGAGATGATGGCCAACAACGGGTGGGGTGGCTCGAGAAAGAAGGGCAACACTTTCGTACGTGGAAGAAACGCTACTTTGTGCTGAGTGGCACGCAATTGACATACTCGGCGACGATGGGGGCCGAGAGATTGGGGGGTGGCAGGGTCATTGGTGCCAGAAGGGACCCCACGAGACCTTTTACGTTGGCTGTGACGTTCGAAGGAGGACGGGAGATGCGAGTTGGAGGCAAGTCGGAAGTTGACATTGACGACTGGCATAAGGCACTGAGACGCGGACTACTGTATGCTCAGGAACAGCGCAACAGCCAACAAGGACGACCCTCGGTTGATGATGACCCTAGAAATGCTAGGGACAGAGAGTTTGCCAAACGACAGGCTAATGCGAGCGCTGCGAGTAGGACGAGCACTGAAGTGACGGATGAAGAAGCTAGCTCATTATTTGGTCCAGCACCTATTGATGTAGATGATGCTCCACCGCCCTATTCGAGTGTGCAAAGAGAGGAACGCAAAACTGAGGGAGAAAAGGATGACGGAGAGTTTAAGGAGAACAACCCACCTGAACTCTATGCTGCTAGTTCGTTCCGACGTCACATTGTGGTGGAAACGATGCCGGATAACACGGCGAGCTTCATTGAGGTCGCGGAAGAGCGCGAGAGTGAGGATAATGGAGAGAAACCGTACTCACCGACGGCGCCGGGGACCACTACTATCCGTCGCATGCGACTGGCAGAGAAGCTGCTGCAGGAGGAGCTAGAAGAGGAGCGCCGAGAAGCCATGATGAAGGAGAACACGGTGCTCATGCGTCCTCCCAGCAACTCGGAAGCCCACGACCCTAAGGGCTGCTGCTGCGTCGTCATGTAAAGCAACGTCGGTGAATTGGAATTGATGCGGGATCTGCCCGCGGATGCATGGAATATATAAACACGTAGCCTTCTTTATGCTTCTCGCCGTTTGGCTGCTGCAGCAGCATTGCAAAATGCCATACTGGTATTATGATATTACCCTCAGTGTGATATATATCTTGAATGGGGTTTGATATTTTCGGGTCCTCTGCCAGTCTGGTCCGACGTGGATGTTAAAGTGGTTGGTTGCTGGTCATGCTGATATGGGCTGACTCGTAAAATATATTATAACCAACGACGAACTCGTACTAAACTCCATTTGTTATCAGGTATGGATCAGGTGTGAAAACAAAATTATTCTGTGGATCTGGATATGGGGAAAGACTCAACACGTTACCAGACCCGCAGAAGATCTAACGTTGGAATGAGTGCCTGATGTTTGCGTTTTGGACACTTTTTGGACACTGAACCCATCCGGATTAATGCTGGCGTTTGTATGCGTGCATGAAAACGGAATTTTCAGAATTGGCTGGATTTTTTGGAGTATACATGCCGTAAAAGCCATAATGCTCATTTGTATATGTCGAAGTTGATGCAAAGTACATGGGCGAAATTATGCTTGAATGACACACGTGATCTTCTTACTGAGTTGGGATGAATTTAACTCGTGAAGTGAGGAAATGCTTCCCAGTTTCTCCGTAGAGGGGAACAATTTCTGGTTGAAGAAAATACAACTTAACCAGCATGGTGTTTGTGGCGAAACGTCCATTGCAAAGCTGACGAAAAAACAAACGTTTGTAGATGAATGAAACTTTCGGAGCCGTTATTTCTCATCCGATATGACAACCAGACTTTCTAGTTTCCGTCGAAAAGAAAAAGGTAGAACTCAGGGCGTGATATATCGTAGAGTATCAGTGCGCGCGGACGATCTATAATTACGCTGAACCTGCATACACTTCTTGTGTTGTTGTGCTCACATTAGGCGCAACGTCAGACGGCTGATTCGAGATTGTTGTACGCCAGCCAACCTTTATTGGATAGGCTACCACTTGTGAAAGTGAACGTACCGGAATTCCGATGTCTTTATTGAATGGTCCCTCTTTTTAGTATGCACCTTGCTGCCAGCCGGATACTGTCCGGATAGCCACAATTTTTGATTTTCACGTGGGTAGAAGAAAAAGAAAGGCGGGAGGGGCTTCCAAAAAGCGACTCACTCAAAGGTCTCCCATTGTTCCGCTTCCCCCTCTCCAAACGCGTCTCCAGACACTCGACAGATTTAGTTCACTACCTCTGACACTCAGACAGACAGACAGACAGACAGAGACTGACAATGGCACTAAGCGGCATCGACGGCGAATACGCCGGCTGGGTGTACAAACAGGGCTCGCTGGTGAGGAACTGGAAGAAGCGCTTTATGGTGCTGAAAGGACGACAGCTGACGTACTACGACACGGCCAAACTGGACCCGACAGTCAAGGCCAAAGGGAGCTTCCAAGTGATCACAGTCGAGCTGAGCACGGACATCCAGAACGGACTGCTGGTGCACGGCCGAGGCGGCCGCGTGCTCAAGCTCTACACGGCGTCGGCTGAGGCCACGAGCGCCTGGTACAACATGATTCTGGACGCCACTACAGCAGCCCCGCAGCAGTTCGTGGCTGCACCTCCTGACCGCTTCTCGACGCTCTCGGCAGGCACGTCGAATCGTGTTGATCTGGACGACGAGATGGCGCTACTGGACCGTCTCGAGTCTCTCCCGCTCAGTAAAGATGACAATGAACAGGTGACGCACTCGGGTTGGCTCAAGAAAGAAGGAGCTCGTGTCAAGAGCTGGAAACGCCGATACTTTGTGCTGCGTGGAAATGCACTGTCGTACTTTAATTCAGAAGACACTGGAGCAGCGGCAAAAGGCTATGGACATGTGCGAGCGGTGGAGGTGAACGGCACAGTGACCAATGGACTGGATATCACGTTCGATAATGGACGGATACTGCGTGTTTCAGCCAGAAACAGTGGAGATATGGAACTCTGGCTCTGTAAACTGAGCGACGCTATTGAAGCTGCTAATACGGTGCAGAACAATGTGCGTCAATCGCTGGCGGCGAGGAGCTCGTTCCGGGCATTGTCGATGGGGGGACCTTCCCCTACGAAGATGAAACAACAGTACCAGCAGCAACAGAGGATGCAATATTATGGCAACAACAGAAGCAACACCAGACACTCACTAGCGTCGGTGCCATCAAAGCCGATGGGGTCGATGGCAGAGGTTCCTGAAATGCCCCAGCGACGCACAGTGTACGAGAAACGCTCGTCGTCGTCGTTAGACGACTCGTTCAGTTCCGGTTTGTCGTCGCAGTTTTCGTCCGACTCGTACAACCACTCGAACTCGTTCCCTGATGGTTCTACACCTGTGATAAGACCGACAGTGCACACGAATGGTACAACCAATACGCAGACTTCGTCGGGCTCTACATTCTTTGACAGTGACGATGAATTCGACAGTGATGACAGTGAAGGCGACTGGATTTAGGCTACTACAATAGCCTCATTATCGCGGTTTCCAGCCGTATTGACCGCAGCTACAAGACCATACAGACAAGAGGTGACGATCCCATTTCTGTCGCTGATGCTCGACCTGATATCAGCGCAATTTTGGAGCGGACCGCACTCAGACTCCGACACATTGCGATGAGCATTGTCGCCATGATGAGATGGTGACTACTTGCTTCAATGCGTACCAGTGGATTGAGTCGTAGTGTCATCATTTCCGCGTGTTTGGGGTCTTGTTTGTATTACTACACGACCAGCGCACCCGAAAAGGCAAAGCAGACACCTTCGGAGTTGTAGGTTTTGATTTTGCTTCCATTGCGTCCTCGTGCCTTTCTAATCTAATATGAGAACTCGTTACTAGAAGTGCATCTTGTTCATCTAAGTGTGGTCGAGATCTAGAACTACACGATATGTAGTATATTTGGTGTTGCACTTGTCCACCACCTCAACTGGAGGTACTTCATAGTGCAATTCAACTTTAGTAGTGCTGTCATGAGTGCTGGAATAACAAAGTTAATAAACGGATTCATATTCATAGCAGCCGAGATCGTGGGTAGACTTCTTGTGAAACTGACTTTCAGTTGCCCTAGCACCTCAGGCAGTCGAACTTCCCAGCCCAGCAACCGAAATACAATTCGTCCAGGCTGAGCGCATTCCTCCATTGTCCTCTATTTATATTTGGCGGGCTTCATCGGGATTCATTAGTTCTTATCGCTGGTGACGCAGACACGAACCGCAATGCCAAAGTTGAGGACAGCTACGTAAAGCAGAGGATGGGGACTATAAATACCAAACTGCGCCACAGCCTTACCTACTGCCAAATAAAGACCTGGCCAGTCCACAACGTTGACCAGTGCCCCGCTTGGAATTCATTTCGAAGTCAGAGCCAAAGAGCATCACGCAGAATTTTGTCACTTGCCTCAATCGGAGTAGCCAGCCCGAGCAAATAGTCATTGTCTACAATGGGTGCAGGAGCGTCAGCATCGCCACGGTCTGAGGACTCGGAAATGACACCACGCAGCGCTGGTGATCTTGCCTTGTTTACTGCAATTCAGCGCGAGTACGACCAAATGGCGACTGAGGACCTTGGTAACGAGGTTATTTTCGAGCGCATGAAGCAGATTTGTGCGACAGCGTATGCTCCTCGGGATCCAAACGCTCCAAAATCGACCTCAAATGGACGTGGACTCTATCGGCGTGCGTCCGACCCTCATCGCAAGAAGCGCGAAGTCGTGTACTCCAAAGGCTTGGTACGTCTTGCCATGCTAGCAAAAGTTTTCGAACCAACTTTCTCATACTCACGTCTTTCTTCTTCACTCTTCAGGATGTGACGAGAGACGTTTTGCCCAAGCGGCAGTCCGAGTCGAAAACTCCCGAGTGTTCTGCCATGCTGAAAAAATCACTGCAGTGCGTTCTGTTTACCGACTCGAGCGACGAAGAAATGGATAGGTTACTCTTCATCATGAAGAGAATCAAGGTTGACGCCGAACAAAATGTCATCAAGCAGGGTGACCTCGGCGACCAATTTTACATCGTTCAGACTGGATCACTTGAGGTCATTGTCAACACCGCAGTTCTCGGCTATCTAAAACCTGGAGATCACTTCGGCGAATTGGCACTCATTTATGACGGTAAGACTCTACTGCAGATCTTCCACTCTTCAATTTGAGCTAACTCGATTTCTGTTAAATCCCAGCTCCTCGCGCGGCCACTGTACGCGCTGCAACAAATTCAATTTTGTGGACACTGGATCGTGATGAATTCCGTATGGTGCAAGCCCGGTCGTCCAGTGACTCACTTGTAAAGCGTGCCCAATGGTTACGGCAGGTTGAAATTCTCGCAAGTCTTTCCGAGAGACAGCTTGCTCTGTTGGCAGGCGTCCTGAAAGCATTAACCTTTTCGGACGGAGAGAAGATCATTACTCAAGGTGATGTGGGTGACACCTTTTTCATTGTGGAGGAAGGAAACGTATCTTGTCAGATGGAAGGGCCTCGTGGTTTCAAGAATTCTGATGGCATGCACGAGCTTGCTATCTTGGGTCCCGGAGACTACTTTGGTGAGATGGCGCTGCTTAGCGACATGCCACGTAATGCCAGTATTTACGCGAAAGGTTGCGTAAAATGCCTTAGTCTTGGGCGACAGGAGTTCGACTCGATGCTTGGTCCACTCACCGATGTGCTCGACCGCAATAGCCGAATTCGCATTCTACGTACGATTCCAGCATTCCTGAACAAATCTCAGGAGGCTCTCGACTACGCGGTTTCGCAACTAGAGATTAAAGCATTCCAGGACTCACAGTGCATCTATCGCCAAGGTGATACGGCAGTAGCCTTTTACATTGTCAAATCTGGATGTGTCAAGCTCATCAAAAAGCGCCAGGACGGTGATAATAAATTCGTGACCGAAGAATATTTGCTCAAAGCCAACGATACGTTCGGAGGAGAAGTCTTCGAACAAGCAGACAAGTACTCTTCAACAGTCATGTCAGCAGGTCGCTCACAGTGTCAGCGACTCAAAGTATCTTCTCTTGCTCGTTCAGGCTCTCGCCAGTTCACTCAGGTAAATTCTAATGCTGAATTGTTGTCGACAGTGACAGGGCTAATCATTTATGCCCCTATAGCGCGTAAATATGGCAGAACAGGGTCGCATTAAAAGCTGTACTCTCACACTGGACGACATTCAAGTGGTAAGATTTCACCGCATCACGCTGGTATACCGGGATTTTGTTTCGTAAAGCTAATCCTGCAATTTTCTCCCGTAGGCGGGCGTACTCGGTGAAGGCTCTTTTGGCAAAGTTGTAATGGTCCATGCACTCGTGGACGGCGAAGAAGAGCAACCAATGGCTCTTAAAATTATGGCAAAATCTCATATCATCGAATCCGATCAACAAGTTCAAGTCATGCGCGAAAAGCAGGTTCTAATGACGCTTCCAAAGCACCCTTTCATCGCCGACTTGTACGCCACCTATCAAGTAAGTCATGTGCTGCGAATATTGTATCCGTAATGATCAACACAATCCGATACTAACCAACCCGAAATAAACAGGATGCGAACAACTTATACATGCTGATGGAGCTGGTGCAGGGCGGCGAGCTTTTCACACTTCTTCACAACGAGGAATTCATCGAAACAGTTGACGAGTCTTCTGTCCGATTCTACTCGGCAAACGCACTTCTCGGGCTGCAGCACATGCACCGCTTCGACTACGCATACCGAGACCTCAAGCCTGAAAACTTGCTGATCAGTCGCGAGGGCTATCTAAAATTCGTCGACTTCGGCTTCGCCAAGAAAATCCCGTTCACTGTTGTCAATAGTGATGGTGTTGAAGAGCTTCACTCGCGTACGTTTACGCTCTGCGGCACACTTGAGTATCTCGCACCCGAATTTGTCCTCAACACAGGCCACGACCTCGCCGTCGATTATTGTAAGTTTCACCGTCGATTCAGTTCATTTTACCGTCATGCATAACGGCTAACACCAGGCATGCTTGTCATGCTATAGGGGCACTTGGTATTCTAATCTATGAAATGCTGGTCGGGTATACTCCATTCGGAACTGGTGATGGTGACACCACACAGTTGTTCCGTAACATCGCCATGATTCGAACGGGTGCCAACTCAGTGGACTTCCCATTCCACCTCCAGGAGAACTGCCCACACGCTTGTGATCTTGTGCGACGTTTGCTACAAGGTGATCCCACTAAACGCATCGGTGTAGGCATCAACGGCGATCAGGAGTTACGACAGCACCCGTGGTTCAGCAGGATCGAATGGGATAAGCTGTATAGCATGAAGCTGGAACCACCTTACCTGCCACCTCTCAACGGCAAGTACGACATCTCGCTCTTCGAGGGTGAGATTGGCAACAGAGCCAAAGACCGAACTTTCGACGGACAGGGAGACGAGTACTTTGTCGGATTCTAAGATCCCTACGCCATCGTGACACGATAGAACTTCCTTGCAATCCAGCAGACCAGTCTGGATAAATTAGGTAAAGTCCTAAAAATTATAACTTAAACCTCCGTGACCGAGACTGTGGCACTCTGTTTTCACACACTGGCACTGGACGGCTCCTCCATATCTCCATGACCTTCATGTTGTCTAAGCACACGACTGATCGAGCGTAATCTCGCCGCAATTTCACGCTGCACCTCTCGCGTTTCTTGGTATATCTGTAAAATAGTTTCCATTTGCTCTATTGGATCAGGCGGTAACGGTGGTAAACTCTCCATCATCTGCGGTGGAGGTACCATAACCATCTCCACCGTCGGATGTTGCTGTGAATGTCCCTGTGCCTCAGAAGATTGTTGCGGTCTCAGCCGTCGATTCTGTTGCTGTGGGTCCGGAATCAGCCCCGCTTGCTCTCTTGTTCTGTCAATCACCTCAATAAGTTCTCGAATCTTGGCATGTTCCTCTTGTAATTTCCTTTTGGCAGGTGTTAGCACTGCTATTCTCCTGGGCGTCACTTGACCCTCTTTGCTCTGCTTGAGTGGACGCTGAGCTCTTACATGAATTTCTCTGCGCCGATTGCGAATAAGCTTAAGGAATTCTGCATATGTAAGTCTAGGTTCATCAGGCGCGCCACCCTCTTTAAGAAATTGAAGATAACTCTGTTGCAGAAGCTGCTGCGTCTCGTGTTTGTTCGGGAGACGCCCAAAGTCTCTCGCGTACTGGGCGTACCGTTGCAGACACAATAATTGAAGCTGTTTACTAAAGTTCTTGCGCTTAAATCGTTGTGTGGCAGCCGTGCCAGGTCTTACGCGTTGACTGGGCGGTTGTTCTTGTCGCTGGCTCGGCTCCAGGCCCATGGAGCTCGATGCCGTATGCGTCGCATAGCCCAGATCCGCCTCACTCAACTTGGCAAAGGCGTCGTCATCCAGCGCCGACTTCCACGGCAGATCCAGCTCCACGTCGTCCTCGCGCGTGCCACCCGCCGCCTCCATGCTGCGCTCAGTGCGGAATTGGAAGAATGATGGTCTGGTTGGTTTACCTTTCTGTCATTGGTCATTACTCGAAATTTGATGGATCATTTCATCCAATCATCAATATTCAAGATAAAGGCACTAAAATGGCACTATTGCGAGGGAATGGGATGCACCACACGTTTGTCTCCCTTTGATATCCAATATTGAATTAGTGTTGCAGGTGTCGAGTCGACAATGCAGCGTGTGATGGCAATGCGTCTGCGGCTGCTGCAGCGTCCCGTGCGGATGGCAGCTACCGGCAGTTCTGCCTTCTCTACCAAGACACCAGAGTTCTCCGACATCGTGTATGGCCAGGACACGGGCGTGCGTACGGTGCAATTCAACCGACCGGAGAAGCTCAACGCGCTGACGCTCCCCATGGCGCTGCATCTGACGCACCGACTGCAAAAGATCGAAGCGAATAAGACAGTGAACGCCGTCGTGTTCTCAGGCAACGGGGGCAAGGCGTTCTGCGCTGGCGGAGACATCCGCGCATTGGCAGACAATGGCAAGGATCCGGCTACGCGTCACGTGGCGCTCGACTTCTTCCGCCATGAGTATCGCCTCAACTACTTGCTCGCGACTACTGAGAAGCCCATCATCTCCTTCCTTAACGGCGTCACTATGGGCGGTGGTGTGGGGTTGTCTATGCACGGCAAGTTCGTAATTGCCACGGAGAAGACGCTGTTTGCTATGCCAGAGACTGCTATTGGTTTCTTCCCGGACGTCGGTGCTTCGTACCTACTGCCACGTCTAGGACGTCGCCTTATTGAAGGTGAAGACTACGTGGCTGATGTGCCTAAGTCGCAGGCACTCAAGGGCCAGGGTGTAAGTGGTAAATTATCTTCTTCAAGGTTGAAAATACTAATTAATTGTGTTTTGGTCTACAGCTGGGCACATATCTTGCGCTAACGGGTGAGCGTCTTAAGGGCCATGAAGTCATTGGTCTGGGCCTCGCTACGCACTACCTGCCGACGACCGAGTACGAGACGCTAGTGCACCACCTCACAGGTCTCGAGTTTGGAAACCACGTGTCCCAGGAGGAGCGCGATGAGATTATCCATGAAGCTCTTGAGGAACTCGAGACGGACGAAGCCTTCCAGGAGATTGACCCTGGTAAGCTGAGATTTGAGGAACGGGGGTTGAAGTTGCTTGTACTGACAATTTTTTCTTGTTTCAATGATTTGTAGAGTACCTGGAGACGGTCGAGTCTGTGTTTGGTGCTCTCAATGAGAACGACACTATGGAGGGCATCTTCGAGCGCCTGGAGGTGCGTTTAAAGATGTTTCCGCCTGTGAATTGCGGCTTTCTAAATTGAATCGTGTTATGCTCTTTACTGTGAACAGAAGCTCAACACCGAGTGGTCGCAGGAGACGCTCGCGACGCTCAAGAAGATGTCACCGCTGAGTCTGAAGGTCACGCTAGAGCAGATGCGACAGGGTGCTGTGAAGACGTGCGCTGAGTGCTTCCAGATGGAGTACCGCATGGCTTCGCGTATGATGGAGAACCCGGACTTCTTCGAGGGTGTACGCTCTGTTGTCGTGGACAAGGACCGCAACCCGAAGTGGGCAAAGCGCGACATCACTAAGGTGACTGCTAAGGAGGTGGAGGCATTCTTCAAGCCGCTGGACCAGGACCAGGAACTGATTCTGTATCCGTCCGTGACGGCATCGACGAAGAAGGAGGAATAAGTCTCATGTCATTAAGCCTTCAGCTAAGCGCGAGGAACTTCAACATCGAACCAAAAAAGACAACAGCCCTCTCGTGACTAACACGCGATGTATCTCTACTGCGTGTGCTAAGAAAAGATGGCCATGACACAATCACTTGATGCTCACTTTGTTGTTTGCAGGAACACAAGCTATTTTTCACGGATACCTCGCACAGTTCGTATTTTTAGTGGTGTATTCAATCTGCTTCATTTCCAAGGTAGGTCGAAACAAGTCGAGGTTTCGGCGCTTGGGCTTAGTTATTGTTGATGCCCATTCTCTGAAGGTGTCCAGTCCATTGAATCGCCTCTGATAATTTGGTTTGGAACTGCTAAGCACGATGATGTCACCCGAGACGTTCGGACGCATGCACAAGCGCCACGTGACCGATATCGTCCGAGTAGCGCTTGAGAAGAAAGGTGTCATCGGTTTTATAGACGTTCATGACGGAATGACGCTTCTCGAGGCACGAACACTTATTTGGGAGAATGTCGAGGATGCACCAGCCGAGTTTCAATTTGTTCTGGATGATGGTGTCCCCGTTAGCGCCCGACAGGAAGGAACCCAAAAAATCGCGTATTTCTACCCGATGGTGCGAATTCGAGAGCTTCGACGTGGACCAGCACCGTCCCCTTTGTCATCACCACGACGAACAAATACAACTATGGCGACAACTGCTGCAAGTGTATGTTCGTCACCTAGTTCGTCCGAGAAAATTTGCGTCAACACGGCGTCAGGTGAAGAATTTCACGTCTGGGTCACCGAAGACTACACATTCCAGCAGTTGCGCCGCGACGCTGCACGTTATTGGAATATCCCTGCTGGCGAAGTTGCATTAGCAGACGGAGAAGGATGCTTGTGGCCAGAGCAGGCTAAAATCCTTTCGTTGATGAGCGTGGAAGAACTTCATAACAAAGGAATTATCCTTGAATACAAGGGAGGCACTATTGTGGCCAAAGCCCCGAACAGCGTTAGTTTGAAAGATGCTATGAGCACTGTAACAGTCGGCAAACGACCAAGCATGCGTCGTGGAATTTCAGCATCTGCATTTTCGTTGTCACTATCACAGCCGACGGGTTTCGGTAGAACTAGTCAACCACGGAGGGCTTTATCAGCAACAGATTCCGACTTAGCTACTGCTAAGCCAATGCTTTCCACACCAGTTGCGAATCCTGTAGAAGAGCTCTGGCAAATTTTTACCTTCTATTGTGTGAACGGAGACAGTATGGAACTGGAGTTTTTGAAGGCGCATCAGTTTAACAAGCTACTACGTGATACACGGGTTTTTGGAGGACATTTAACACCTGCAATGGTCGACATCATTTACACATCTGAAACCAGAAGGCCACAAACGTCCGGGAAAATGAGTTATGAGGAATTTCTTAACGCGCTTGTCAAAGTAGCTCGGGCAGCACACACGAAGGGGAATCGAGCCAACTTCGGCACCAGCAAGCTTCTGTGTGATAGTGAAGAAGAAGACGAACTTTTCCAGAGATTAGTCACGGAACATATTCTACCGTTGGCATCTCGATGGCCTACTAACGATTGGCTGCAGCACACGCAGCGCCTTCGAAGACCTGAAGTTGTGTCGTTCATATCAAAATTTCTTGAGCCTTTGGTCGAGATGTTTATGTTTTACGCAAGAAGCTACGTTTTGAACGCGTCAGGGGTCAAGGAATTCTACATGTCGTACTCGGACTATCAGAAATTTATCATCGATTTTTGCTTCGCCAATTTGCAGCTATCAAGTGTCGAGGCCGCCCACGTGTTCCTGGCATCTTGTTCAAGTCCACCCTTTCATGAAGCTCTTTTCGAGGCAGACAAATCGCAAAATGAATCAAACTCACAGGCTGGGGAAAGTGTGCCCAGGTCAGCAGGAGCTAGTGGCAATGCTGATATTGCATCAATTCAGCGTATCCTGGAAAGCGTTGAAGGTATTGTAGCCTACGCATTTCCACAACATCAAGTGGGTCGCATGTGTATGGGAGTCTCGGCATTCCTGGATGCTCTGGGACGCACTGGGCTTACAGCATTTTCGAAAACAAGATCGCTCAAGACTATTCACTGCGTAAAGGGAGTATTTCATCACCTTAGCCGAGGATTGACACGGTCAAGAGTGCTTGAGATTCTTAAAAATCATAGTTCTACCGCTGTGCATGCCACGAAGTTTTACTCGGGAAGTGTAGCTTTCAGCAACAAATTCCTCGATATGTGGCGATACGAAGGCTCGCCGGATTATCTTACACTCGACACCACGAGTGGCTATCTAGGCTCCCCAGATGCGAAGATGATGTCATCCACTGTGCCAGCTACACCGGGGATTTCTACAGGAACTGAAGCTATCGTATGTAGCACTGGGGCTCCGTTCGTAGGCAATAGTTCTCGTCGCGTGTTCTCAGCTCCATTCTCATCCTCGTCACTGTTCACTGACAAAAGCGTACCGAATGGTAGTGGGCGCGGACGTGAAGCACTTGATCGGCTAGTGCGGAATGCATTCCTTCGCAACGCCATCACTGCTAATGATCAAAATGTTCCCGATGAGACGTCAGCCGTAATAGTCGAGCCACCTCTTGGTAATGCGATAATACCTGATGAGCTGAAGGAGCAGGAAGAGAGAGTGATAGAATCGCCAGCTATTATTCAGAATGCCCCAACCAGTTTGCTAGAGGAACCCGACATCAAACTACGTGCTAGTACTCCGTATGAGATACCTGTGGTTGATACCAGGCAGGCAACATTACCACAAACAACTCGATCTGGGTCACCCCCACGAAGCCCGAACCTGCAACTGCGAACGAATGCAACTTCATTGTCTCCACCACCTTCACCGAAGGTACCTTTACGCCAACAAGACGAGAAAATTTTCTTCGAGAGTATTTTGCTGAAAGGAGGCATCTTCAAAAAGTATGGTCAGTGGGGAAATCCTCACAGACGCTTTGTATGGTGCTCCAACGAGTTTGATGCAATTTATTGGAGGCCACTCAACAAGAAGACCAATCTTCCGAAAGATGTCATCACAGTGGCCTCAATGGTTTCCGTATTGCCTGGAAATTCTACCCGCACAAGATATGCGTTCATGAAACATTTGTCAGAAGGTAAGATTTTTGCTGTTGGTGGATCCACCGCATAACTAACGTGTTTTTGCTGGGAACAGATAAAGCAATCGGTCGTTGTTTCTCCGTTGTCGCGGAAGATCGACGTCTGGATCTAGAGGCAGACTCGGAAGCTACACGTGAATTGTGGACGAGCGCACTTGTGTTCCTGATGAGGGAGCACCATCCACACTCACCCAGAAAGACTTAAGTTATTAGAAACAGCACAAACCATTGCCAGTAACTAACGTGAAATGAATTCTTCAACCTCTTCGTCCTACACGAACAAGGAATCGATACGATTAGTCGTCAGCATCTAGACTCGCGCTTTCAAATACCCTAGCGCTATAGCTACTTCAATTAGCGCAGCTTAATCGGTCTTGAGGCATTTGTCAAGAGATGAAAACTCCGAGTAGAAAGCTGTAAACCAGTCCATCGTCTTGACCAGGTCTTCCGTACCGCACATCTCGCGGATGCTGTGCATGCTCAGCTGAGCAAGACCCACATCGATCGTGCGAATACCCGTGTTCGTTGACAGAATGGGGCCAATAGTCGAACCACAGCCAGTGTCCTGACGCACCACAAACTCCTGAATGTCCACATTGTGACGACGAGCAAGCTCCTTCATCAAGAAGGAAGACGTGCCACTGGTAGCGTAGCGCTCGTTAGCGTTGTGCTTGATCACAGGTCCGGCATGCAAAGCGGGGCGGTGGTTCTGCTCGTGCTTTTCACTGTAGTTCGGGTGCACACCGTGAGCCATATCAGCCGACACCATGAACGACTTCCTGGCTGCAGCGCCACACAGCTCACCCTGTGCCACACGTTCCGCCACCGACTGCATAAAGTTGGAACCTGCTCCCATGAGCGACTGGGATCCCACCTCCTCATTATCAAACAACGCTGCCACACGGACGTTCTCGTCATCTGCCAGGTTGTCTAGCGACTTAATCAACGACTGCGTGGCCAGCCATGAGCAACACAAATTGTCCAGTCTGGGTGAGAAGATAAACTCCTCCAGCACACCACCAACATTAGCTCCCTGAGTATCAAACAGACACAGTTCAAAGTCACAGATCTGGTCAATCTTGACATTGAGCTCCTTTGCAATAAGTTGCAGCAACACGGATGCGTGCTTGGATTTGGGTTGATCCTTGCCGTCAGTCGTAGCCTCCAACTCAGCGCGAGCAGCGGAGGCAATCACAGGACGCAGGTGAGTCTCCTTGTTGAAGGTGAAACCCTCCGAGACCTTGCGGTCCAAGTGAATGGCAAGTGTGGGGATGCGCAAGATGGGGCGGTTCACCAGCAGCAGCTTGGACTGGAAGCTCGCGTCGCTCTCGCGGACAATGACACGACCAGCGAGACCCAAGTCGCGGTCGAACCACGTGTGGAAGAGGCCGCCACCGTACGTCTCGACACCCACCTGCAACCAGCCCTGCGACTCGATGTTGGACACGGGCTTGACCTTCAAGCACGGGCTGTCCGTGTGCGCGCCGATGACGTGGAAGCCGTTGCCCCGTTGGTACTTACCGCCGACAGCGAAGGCCACGATGGCTGACTGGTTGCGCGTCACGTAGTACTTGCCATTGGGCTGCACGGCGTCCTTCCACGAGTCTTCTTCACGCAGCTGCTTGAAGCCGGCGGCTGTGAGCGCCTGCACGGTCTCGTAGACAGCGTGGAACGGGGACGGACTCTTGTTGATGAACTGTAGGAACGAGTCTACAGTCTGTGGCGTGCGTGAGGACAGCGTTAGTTTGGCCATGGCGAGTGCGGGATTGGGAGTGATGGTCTTAAGCTCCACTAGAAGAAAGCGGAATTGAGAGTGATGGTCTTGAGCTTCACCAAGCGAATGCGGAAGTGAAGATCGACGTCGTGGAAGTGTCTGTAGCAACTTTGAAAGGTAGATATTCGTTGCTGCAGGTGCATTTGACGCGGAAAACGAGATTCTGTATTGAATTGAAACGGGTTATAGAGTTTGGAGGCAGGCAGTAGACGGATGAGTGTGTTGCAGCGATCTGCAGCGTCTACAGCGGGATGTTGCCGTGCTTCTTCCACGGGTTCTTGACGTCCTTGGTCTCCAGCACGTCTAGGTCCTCGCAGATGTGGAGGCGAGTGTTCACAGGTTCGATGATGTCGTCCACGAAGCCACGTTGAGCGGCGACCTGTTGGCATTCAATGTGACATTAGTGCAGGTTCAAATGGCTACGACACAAGATCAACCGTACCATAGGGTTCGCAAACTTCTTCTCGTAGTCAGCAGTGTTCTCCTCTACGTTCTGCCCACGGAAAATGATCTCCACCGCTCCCTTGGCTCCCATCACGGCGATCTCAGCCGATGGCCACCTGGTCATTGTCGAAAAAGCAGCGAGTTAGTACAAACAATCCTTATCAACCACGAAGAAACCATCACTTACGCATAATTGATGTCACCGCGGAGATGCTTCGAGCTCATGACGTCGTAGGCGCCGCCGTAAGCCTTGCGCGTGATGATCGTAATCTTGGGTACCGTGGCCTCGGCGTAGGCGTACAGTAGCTTCGCACCGTGACGAATGATACCGCCGTACTCTTGGTCTGTGCCAGGCAAGAAACCTGGGACATCCACCAGCGTCACAATAGGAATGCTGAAAGCATCACAGAATCGCACGAAACGTGCACCCTTGACAGACGAGTTAATATCCAAACAACCAGCCAGCTCCATCGGCTGGTTCGCGAGAATTCCCACTACACGGCCCTCCATTCGACCGAATCCAACGATGATGTTCTTGGCGTAGTCAGGCATGATCTCGAAGAAATCAAACGAGTCCACAATCTGGTGGATAATGTCCTTCATGTTGTACGGTACGTTCGGATCTGGCGGCACAATGCTCTCGAGCGTGGGGACAGGACGGTTGCGATCGTCGTCCGACTTGCGGACGGGTGGTTTTTCCTTGTTGTTTAGTGGCAAGAAGTCGAAGAAGCGACGCATTTCACGAATTGCTTCCACGTCGTTGTCGAACGCGCAGTGTGCCACACCAGAAGTCTTCGTGTGGGTAGCAGCACCACCAAGCTCTTCCTGTGTAACCTCTTCATTCGTCACTGTCTTGACAACATCCGGTCCCGTCACAAACATATACGACGAGTCACGGCACATGAAGATGTAATCGGTCATAGCAGGCGAGTACACGGCACCTCCAGCACAGGGTCCCATGACCATCGTCAGTTGCGGAATAACACCAGACGCCAACACATTCAGCTGAAAGATGTCTGCATAGCCCGCGAGCGACGCTACACCCTCTTGAATACGTGCACCACCCGAGTCATTTAGCCCAATCACCGGCGCTCCCAGTTCCATGGCCTTGTTCATGATCTTGACAATCTTCTCAGCGTACGTCTCGGACAGACTACCTCCGAACACAGTGAAGTCCTGACTAAAGACGAAGGTGAGACGGCCATTGATGAGACCTCGACCAGTGACAACACCGTCGCCCGGATACTGCTGCTTCTCCATGCCAAAGTCCGAGCAGCGGTGCGACTTGAGCATGTCATACTCGCGGAACGTTCCCTTGTCCAACAGCAGCTCAATGCGTTCGCGGGCTGTGAGTTTTCCCTTTGCGTGCTGATTGGCCACGCGCTTGGCACCGCCGCCTTCAAGTGCTCGTTTACGGGCCTGCTCTAGCTCGTCCTTGAAGGCCAGTTTGCGTGCTGCGGGAGTCAGGATCGGGGACGTTTCGTCCACGAGTGCACTCATCCATCGCGTCTGGAGCTACGGTGTTGCAGCAATGACGCGTTAAAGAGAGAGAAGAGGTACAAAGAGGTGAAGGACACGTACGAGCGGTTGACGCAGCACGCGGAGCTGTCTGGCGGCCAACATGACGAGGAGGTGGCGACGTTCACAGTGCCCACTGAAATCGGAAGTGATCGATCCAAGGTTCGACACGGTCAAGCGGGTTGAAAAGACACTTGGTTTTTGTATGGACAGAGTGACCCGCGAACCCGTGGGTTGGGACCGAGACAAGTTGAAGTTGTTGGGCATGTTTTACATGAATTGCTGCATTGCTGCACAGTGCGAGGAAGCGGGTTGTAAGCGAGATGTATGGACGGTGTTGGCAAGATGGAGTGGCTAAGGGTAGGAGCACCATCGTGTACTGCGCTGCATGTGCTGTACGAAGATGTCGACTTAACATTGTTGTCCAGGGAGGATGGTTCAGAAATGCCTGTAAACGCAATGTGTAACGTAGGTGTCGATTGACGTACTACACGGAATACCGTTCGGTTGGAAGGCCATGCAACATCTATCACAAGCCAGAAAACTCGTGCAATTTGTGTGCGGCTGGAGACCCTGCGGACATTGTTAAGTAGTATGGTATCGCTGGGCTAGTTCCACTTCTATCCTTCGCTTGAGGAAATTCGTCCCACCACATAGAACGTTGTTACCACGAAATCACGCGCGGGTTTCAGCTTGGCGAACGAGCATTGTGGGCAATATAAGGATGATACCCAGATTCGTGGCAAACGTTCGATGCATGCTGGCGGCAAGCGCTGTCACATCCAGCGCGTGACACTAGCGTACCAGCGTCTTCATCAAAGCCATAGCAGTGCATCAATCATTTTGATTATCTTCCACTTCAACTTGTGATGCATCAATCAATTTGATTACCGCTCTCATTCCTCCGCTTCAACTTGTGATGTACACCACACCACATTCTCCATTCGTACCTTCTTATCTAGCCATGTGGCGATATTATAGAGAAGAAGAGTGAGTCATTCAGAATTTGTTGGTGTTCATACCAGAAGTAATCCCGGACTATTGGAAACTCACTTCCAAAAAATAAAACCTGGATATTCGTTGATACTGATACTTGGTGGTGATAAGTTGATACTGATACAGATCCAAAGAGACGTGTATTAAATACAGGATTAATGCAGTGTGGCCTTCTTTTCCTTCATTAGTGCCTTATACTCTTTCCAATTTGCTTTCATTTGGCACATCATTCTGCTCGCTTCTCATCTAAACAAGTACGTAAATCGTTCACGACGTAGCTACTCAGACTAAAAAAATCTCTCTTGTGGTGCTGTCGACAACGGTTTACCCAAATAAATTCTTGCCAGAGCAGCAATGGCAGAAAATTCTATCTGACCGTGGTCTCGAAACCATGTCAGTATATCACCTTCCCGATAGAGTTGAAGTGCATTGTATTTGCTCCCATGGGTCGAGCATGGCCACTTAACTACGATAACTTTCCACTTATTCCATGAATTTCGTGTTTGCTATAGCAGATCGTCGTAAACAGCTTGCATTTCATCATTTTCGGTGGCATTTCTACGTGGAGTAACGCGTCCATAGCGCTATTTGCACGAGGAATACCCCTGCGGCATCCTCTAACAGGTTCGGGTTCGGAAATTTTGCATTTTCTAGCGGTCAGCTCGCGTTCCTTAATCATCTTGAGAATAGTGTATGTTCGTACTGAAGTTCATTTTCTGCTCGTGCAAGAGCGTCACTATCACTTACAATATTTGCAGCTTTCGATTTAATTCGAGGATCGAGGAGTAGCGCTTTGATATCGTTGATGCCTTCTTGTGGAAAACGAACAGCCAATTGTTTTTGTAGGCGTTCCTGACAGCACTACCCTGCGGACGAAAATTCGCTAACCTTCACGGGTATGCGACTCTGTGTAAATTCTCTCCTATTAAGTTAGGTTATTCCAACACCAGGCAGTTTAGGTATTCCAAAAGTGATTAGATACGTTTCGAGCACCCGCTAACAGTGAATCGTGAATATTGATCAATGTTGATGCCAAACCGCGATTGAACACCCGAGGAAATTAGGCTCGCTACTGTGACCCTGTGTATTAGGGCTTGCAAGCAAATGTCCTGATGCACCACTTAGAATCGATAAAAACGACCGTAACACCAATGATATTCATATTCGCCGCATTTGTCCACAAGTCATGGAGTCTGCGACCTGACTTTAGGGCTCAAGCGGTGTATGTGAAACTCCTAGGTGTATCTAAAACTAGATCAAGTGAAATCACCTCAGTGGTGGTGTTGATATCAATGATCTTGATCCTGGTCAAGACACGATATCACATGATACTGATCCATGTATTAGGCGGGTACAGGATCAAAGTATCAACGCGTATCAATAGTTACTCCGAAGCCTTTAAGGTTATGCAGCAAAACCTACAGCTTTTTAAACTATACAAAAAACTGAAAGGGGTTGCAGAATCCGTTTATGGTCTGGAACAGCTAAAACCTCTATTGCAGCTTTTACAAGGAAATAACTCGAAAAGAACAGCAAGTTACTTTTTCACTGAGGATACTTATCCATCCACTAGCGACAGTGCTAACTGCTGCGAAGAGAAATGGACAAGGTTGTGTGAGTATTTACAATGTGTAAGTTGCGCGTAGTGACCTGATCATAGATTAACGTTGTCCAGCAATGGATTTTCCAGAGGACGAAAAGAGTTCCAGCCTCGATTCTAAGGGTAATGCTTCCAAAGGTGACAGTCACGCCAAGCTGTGGCTAATGATCGCAGCAGTATTTCTGGTCAAAACTTGTGGATTGAGGAATTGGAATGTGTTCATTTTAAAGCTTGTTGGTAGCAAGAGCGTGCTGTCTGGATGGCATGTTGCTTTGTGCAAACTGTTCGTGGCACTTCGAGGTTCGGTACTGAAGAGACACGGTGGATCACCCTTTGTCGAGTTGAAAACCTTGAAGGACTTTGTTGATGGCTGCGGAACTGATCCGCTGTAGGAAGTGTCTTCATGTAGCTCCAGTCACTTGCCCATTCGCGGACAAGGAGTAATGGCGTCGCTGCGAGGTCGCCGTCGTGTGGTCTCCTTCCAGTGCCTAGTATTTCTCTGTCTGTCTTGCACGGTAGTGATCGCTCAGACTGTCGGTGAGAACTAGATTGTCAAATACTTGCAACGGTACGAACGCGTCTAAGTTGTCCTTTTACGTGTTTAGGCGATGTTTCTTCTGCAAATTCAGATGCAGGATCTAGTGATAACACCAGTGCAGCACCAAGCACTACGACACCAGCCACGACCATACCCACGACTACAGCTCCAACCCCAACAGCGACATCTTCCACGCCAACAGAAACGCCGAGTACCCGGACCCCCATCACTGACACAGCATCGCCTATTGCGACTGCTACCAAGACACCAACACCGACCTCAACAACGAAAGTGCAAACTACATCATCACCAACACCTACGACATCAGCTCCAGTAGTAAGCGCGACGACAGATTCAAGCACGAGCTCATCATCTGCTTCGACAACAGCAGCCCCTGTTGTGAAATACTACAACTCGTCAACACTGCCTCCCGGTTTGAGCTCAAGCGTGCTTAACGGCTCTGATCTGGTCACGGTGGAGGTTACGGAGACAACCCTAGAGAACGGCACCACGTCGTACAGCTACGTTATCGTCACCGATGCAGGTAGCGCCGAGAAAGTCGTCGTATTGAGTCCTGAAACAGGTAGTCTAACGACTAACAGCATAGATGAAGGCAGCACCTCAGTCCAGTCGGACAGTTCTTCGTCTGGAAGCAGCAATATTGTGGAGACATCCAGTTCTCATGGTTTCTGGACGATCGTCGGGATCATTTTGGGAGTCCTCATCTTCATCGTCGTCATATTTGCTGTGTTACTCGTCCTTCGTCGACGCAGAAAGAAACATTCAAACCGTGCGTCCTCGGTTGATATGCCTGCCGTCGGGAAGCAGGCGGATCAGAATCACTCACAAGCAGACACGGAATACGCGGATATTACCAGAACAAACGCCGATACGCACTCTTCTCGAGCGTCACTGTCGGATAGTAGACGACACCGGACCACTACAATGTGGGAGCACCCGGTGATTCTGGCATCACGGATTCCGATCGATCATATCGAGTTGGGAGATATAATCAGCCGTGGAGCGTTTGGTGTCGTCCTTCACGGACACTATCGAGATCAAGACGTGGCCATCAAGACCCTGCTTCCAGAGAAGCGTAAGGATATGGACCATATCCAGGCATTCTTGTCGGAAGTAAAGCTCATGGCAACCATGGAGCACCCCAATGTCGTTCAGTTTATCGGTGTTGCCTGGGAATCACTCAGCGACCTGTATTGTGTGTCCAAATTCATGGCTGGAGGCGACTTGCGAACACTACTAAAGGGTTACTTTGACAATGACATTCAGCAAGGGATGAACGCCACCAAAATGCAGATTGCGTACGACGTGGCATACGCTTTGACTTACTTGCACTCGCTACAGCCCGTAGTGCTGCATCGCGATCTCAAGTCGCGAAATATTCTGCTGACCGAAACTTTGAATGCCAAGCTGACGGACTTTGGGACCTCACGTGTTCGTTCTGATGGTTCCATGACTTCGAATGTCGGTAGCTCACTCTGGATGGCACCGGAGGTAATGCTGGGAAGACGCTACAACGAGAAGGCAGACGTGTTTTCTCTTGGTGTAGTGATTTCGGAGTTGGACACCCATGAGCTGCCATATTCGCATGCCAAAGTGAGCAACAACAAGAATGGCCGTCCTCTCCCAGATACTGCCGTGCTTCAAATGGTATCGATGGGGAAGCTCCATGTTCGTTTTTCGCCCTTCATGCAGGAAGACATGGGCCATTTTATTGGACGTTGTGTGAATATCAACCCTCGCGAACGCCCCACAGCCGCCGAAGTGCTTTACTATTTGCAGATGGCCATTCGAAATCTGCACTATTGATCACTGCATCTACGTAATCCGCTGGTATGTTGCGAAGAAGCGTCCTTCGTGGCCAGCATTGACAAGCATTGTTTTTCTTGATAACTAAAAATCGGGCACGAAGTCCGGCACCTTGATGTTGCAATCCGCTGTTTGAGCTCCTTACTGAAGACGCAAGCTTATGCATAGTAATCTTAATTTGCGGTTGATCTCCAATGCAGATACTGATTGGCGTCCTGCTAGTACTCTCGCGACTAGGTCGACAACACATTACTGAGTGCCACGTCCTTGGTCGAATATACTCCTGTTTGGTGCATCGTTTCTCGGGACATTGGTTGCTGTCGCTATGATCATAGTACCTGCCTCGTGACACAGTTCCTTGACACAACCACCATGCGAGCACTTATTTTATCCACCACAGACTCGGAGTATTTCGTGCACCACGGATGCAAGCTCTGTCTGCTTTCGTCACGCATACAGCATTTTCCTCTCGACAGTGTTGTAGACTTTATCCTGCATAACCGCACTAGCGTCAATGGGCTGTACTCATTTTTTTTTACCATCTTTCGGATGTCCGCGGCCACCACAACTGGAAGAGTCTTCTTCACTTCCCGTCGACGATATATCTGCATAGTATCCGCACCACCACACCATCTGAAGCAAAGCTGCTGCACCGCCACTGTACGACCTTTGTTCGTAACTTTTGACTAACAAGCAAAATACTGAGCTGCAGATTAGTAGTGACGAGTGTTCGAAGTAAAGTTGATGATGATGTCGACGACTCTTATGCACTACAACCTACCGATAAGTTTTAGTCGCAGTGATGCCTGAACCGAAATCTCTTGAAACAGTGGTAGGCCAACATCTCTGCAAATCGTGGAACTGCTTCTGGCGGTAAGGATGACCATTGTTGACTACCAAGTCGGATTGGTGGCTCGCTTTTCCAGACGATGACGAAAGCTCATTCGTGTCCGACATGCGTTAATCGTGGGTAGTGCTGACACTTTGAGTATCATGCCATCCTGGTACGCGTGGTTAAAAGACGCAACATTGTCTTCATTACGAAATGGCACGGGATACAGACCCCTTGCTGCACCCTCGTCCACTGCAGACCTTCCGAAGCACTGTCTCCGATCTTCCCAGTCGCGATGGTTGGTCACTTCTCAATTTCCATCGAGTGACGATGGTACAGCACCTAACCGACCGTGTCTCCGTCGAGAGTCTACAGAAGTTGAAGCCGGACGATGTCCCGCATCCGACAAATTACGGTGAACTCAAGTCTCCCATCGACCCAACTCAATTGGAAGACGGCAGTCTACGTCCAGCTAATGGCTCTGTGTCGGCCTACAGCTGGGAAAACTTGGGTATGTTGACCCACATCGCGGCTGTCGGAACAGTCTACGGGACCGTCAGTGGTGTCATCTACTCCGTGCTCAACAATTACCTTCACATGTCGACTACGTTGGTTGCAACGGCTACTGCTCTCGTGACATTCCCCCGCGCGCTTCGTATCTTCACTGGTATGCTGACCGACACTTGTCCGATTTTCGGATACCGCCGTCGGCCGTACATGATCATCGGTTGGTCGATGTCCTTCATCTCGTGTCTGCTGATGGCAGCACTGCCACTTGGAGATCCTTACTATGGGGATCCGTCGTTATCTGACGTTGCACTGGTTGATATGACCCAAGAGCAACTCGCTACACTCAACACGGATGCTCCAAGCCGTGGTGTGAAGCTCATCATTCTCATGATGATCGCGAACTTCGGCTCTGTTATGGCGTACAGTGGATTCAACGGAGCCTTGATGGACGCATCGCAACGCGAATCTGAGGCTACTCGTGGTACTCTCATTGGAGATGTCATCGTTATTCACTATGTGTTCATGGTTGTGTCTTCGTTCATGACCGGTATTGGACTGAACGGCGAAGAGTACGGCGGCACCTTCTCATGGACGATGGGATTTAACGCGGTCATGTGGGTCTGCGCGATAGCGTCATTTCTCACCATTCCGTTTTCGTGGTACTGCATTCAAGAGGTGAAGAATGAACGCGCTCAGATGCCAATTCTTCCGTTCCTGTACGACGTCTTCCAGCAAGAAGTGATCTACCGTTATTCCGCATTTCGCTTCTGCTTTAGCGTCTTCTCTCAAATCACCGTGACGGCGTCCGGTGTGATTCAAAGTAACTGGGCAAAGGTGGAGCCACTCAACTCGGGGATTGCCAGTATGCTCACCGCGTTCCTGACGATCAGTGGCACTTATTTGATTAAGAAGCGAGGTCTACATTGGAATTGGCGATACATCATTATCGTTTGTGAAATCTGCGTCGTGTGCATCGACGCTATTCCGACTTTGCTCACTATTTGGGACGTTTATCGCAGTCAGTGGTTCTGGCTGGGCGTTCCTCTTGTCGGCGAGGTTCCGTTCGCTGCAGCTGACTATGTGGCCCAACTCTTAATCCTCGAAATTGGTAACCAAAAGGGGTTCGAAGCTACTCTTCTCGGTCTTGGAGTGACAACGGAATCTGTCGGTACTCCGTTCGCAACTGTGATCACCAAATCTATTGACGGATACTTCGACATCGAACGCACTTATATCGAGCAAGACAACCATCACGTGAGATCGCAAGTCACATACACGTATTTGATTGCCTACGCGTTCAACCTAATGTCAATTGCTGCTGTCTTCTGGCTACCGAAGCAGAAGGAGGAAGTGCATGAAATGCAACGTCAAAATCGGAAAAGCAAGTTCATGGGTATCTTGACAATCAGTTATCTCATTTTCTCTTTAGCGTGGACACTCATGACTAACGTCCTCAGTCTATTTGACTCGACAAGCTGCTTGCGTATTGCCGGTGGCACTGGATGCTAATTCATCATAAAGTTAGCTACTTTGAAGAACTTGTTTTCGTTGTTGCTGTTGTCAAGAAACGTTTAATTAACTCAAAACTAGGAGGGAACATGAGTTATGGTGAGTAGGTAGAGAAAGATGCAGTGTATTCTCTTGACTCTGTATCTGACTTTGAAAAATGTCAAAAGATTTGAACGATGGTACTGGTAGCCCTACAAACACCTTTGGCGAGGCAAACTACAGAGGTTTGCTTATCTCTTCACATGGTTAATGTAGCGCAACGATAACAGAGCCAACACGCGAAAGATCGAGATGCACAGAATGACAACTCCGAAGTTGCGCCATATCTCGTCGTGCTTGTACTCGAACGTGGACTCGACGTACTCCTTGATGGTAATGTGATCGATGGTCACCGGCATTGGCTGGCAGCCGAGACCGGTCCCAATGTCTTCATACTGCTGCGTGTCGGTATCATATGTGGGAAGCTTGTCACAGTCGCTAAACACGAGCGCAGCAAGGATTGAGAGCGCGTATCGGTGTGGAGTGATAGTGTACAGCCACTTGTATCCTGAAGGGATTGCGTTTGCTGGTGGATTGAATCCGATGAATAGAAAGAGTATCGCGTTCATCATCACACCCATGAGAGCCGCAAGCTCCACACTGGGCAAGCAGTACACCAGCAATTGTCCCAAGTATGTTTGCATGAGAACCAATAGCGACGTATTGATCCAATACAGGATCGCGTTTCCAAAACCCGAGAAGCCCACCATCCAAAAGAAAATGATGGTGTAGAGCAACATGGAGCTAAAGACGTACGGAATTTCGGTGACGGTGGAGCCCACAAAATACCAGAATGCATTGTACGTCTGTGCTGCTCTTTCGCGATAGAAAACTTGGCGATCTTGAAATGTGATCGGCAAAACACTGTTAAAAGCCACCGCAGCGTTGAACAAAGTTGTCAAATAGACAATGACGACTCCAGCATTGATTTCCTGGTACGACGTATACGACGCGTTCAAATGGATCAAACCAAAAAGCACGGCAAGGATCGGCGTTACCACGAACCGGGTTAGATTGTAGGATGGTGTTCGCCAGTACAGATCCATGAACCGCGAAACCAAAGCTTTCGCTTGCGTCCATGAACTTGCCGCTCGCTTCTTTGTAAAAGTCATCTCCATCGATCCAGGCGTCGGAACAGATACACCTTCAGCAGCCAACTGTAGATCCATCTCCCGCTTCATGTTGCTCGAGTTATAAACTTTAACGTAGTCGACTAGGTTGTCGTGTACGTGGTTGATGCCCGCACCAATGAACATCCACGTAGCAGGATTGTAGCCCAATGGAAGTGGTGTCACACCCGGGATCGCCTCAAAGTAGTCAACCAAGGTCTGGGCACGCTTGCCCAGATCACCGAAATACACCGTCTCACCACCGTGCTTCAGCAACAAAAGCTTATCGAAGAGCATGAACACCTCAGTGGACGGCTGATGGATTGTGCACACGATGGTCCGACCCGTGTCTGCCACCTTGCGTACACCGTCCATGATGACTTTGGCGGAGCGAGCGTCAAGTGTGGGCTCGTCCAAGAACAACACCCTCGGATCAGCAGCCAGCTCGACACCAATGGTCAGACGCTTCATGCGCTCGGTTGGACTGCCACGCACAATTTCGTCCGCAACACTTTGAAGGTCCAGTAGCTCAAGACACTCTTCCACTGAGTCATACTTCTGACTAGCGGGAACCGAGCTGTCTTGGCGCAGGAAAGCACTAAACACTAACGCTTCGCGGATAGTTGACGCGTCCGAGTGGATGTCCATTTGCTCACAGTAACCCGTGCAACGTCGAATAGCCAAGTCGCTGGCCTCGTATCCATTGAGTAGTATTTTCCCCTGAATGGTGCCTCCCGTTTTTCGACCAGCAATGACATCCATCAGAGTCGTCTTGCCTGCACCCGTAGA